>SJXQ01001600.1:0-25642 GCA_006408695.1 Aepyceros melampus | reverse complement strand
TCTATTGGGTATAATTCAAACAAATATACTATCAAGAAGTGCTTAGACCTCAAAAGCACTTAGAAATGCCTCAACTAATAACAGTGCTTGTTAATTTCCCATGCTCACATAGTTCAAAGCTCTGGTGCCTTAATACTGAGAGGTCTGGGGAAGGAACTTGGTGGTGACACTCTCCCTGTTTGAGGTGTGCACTGTCTCTGTAACAGCTCGCTGTGAAACAATCACTGAAAGCTATTTTCACTTTTCACCTTTTTGCATGAAAGTGAAAATCCTCTTCAGATATCTTTCAATTTGCAAAAATTGGTATAAATGTAGATCTTTTCAGAAAACTAAAAGGGCATGAAACAAACCTTCAAAAAGCAAGGGATACCTGTATACCTAAAGGAACTGAAATCAGGATCTCAGAGATATCTGCACTCTCCTGGTCACTCTACATTATTCACTATAGCCAGGACATGGTAGCAACCTAAACATCCATGGATGGATGAATGGAAAAAGAAATGGAGTAGACACATATAGTGGAACATTCTTCATCTTCAAAAAGTAAATCCTGCATTTGAGACAATATCAGTAGACTTGGAGTACACTATGCTAGGTGAAATAAGCCAGACAAATAAGGACAAATATTGCATGATAAAACTTACATAATGAATCTAAAATAGTCAAACTAGTTGAAGCAGAGAGTAGAATGTGGCTTACAGAAGGTTGGGGGAGGGAGAAATTAGGAGATATTAGTCAAATAGTACTAACTTTGCTATGCAAGGTAAATGAGTCATAGAGAGCTAGTACAAAGTATAGTGCCTATAGTTAAAATACATGCATATAGTTAAAATTTGCCAAGAGGGTAGAGCTTATGTAAATATTATCAAAATATTATGCAAAAAAATAATAAAAAGGGCAGGAGGAAACACTTGGAGGTGATGGGTACAGATTGCAGTGATGGATTCAAAAAGGTGGTTATCTCTAAACTCATTAAATTGTAGACATTAAATGTGTACAGCATTTTGTATGTCAGTCATACCTCAATAAAGTGGTTTTAAAAGTAAAACGTTAAAGCAAAAAGTTGACAGTCACAGAAAATCACCACTGTAATTCTGATTGCTTAAATGCAAAACTATCCCTCTAAGAACAATTCATGATTTCCCTAGACAGGTAAATGCCTTTCTATCTAAATTCCCATGTCATTTTATTCGTTGATTTTGTCTCAACAAAAGAATAACTTTTCAGAGTCACAAAAATTGCTAAAGCAATCTGTACCTCATTTCCATTTAGTCTTTAGGGCTATCCTATCTTCGACAAAAGTATTGATAAAAATAAATGTAGCCCCAAGATATTTAAAAAAGATAAAATATTCTCTATAGCATTCTTACACTCAGTTCAAGAGCTGAAGAAATTTTTTTTTAGAAATACATATTTAAACCACTTTTAAATAGGAATATTGGCACTTACATAAATTTTGCAGGGGTCGGAAATGACAAAGTCCTCCAACATATTCAGATAAACTTCATTCCTAGTGTGGCATGCATTAGCATCATTCACCACATACTTCTGGTTCTCTTTCCAGCCAAATAGTGGGACTGCATTTCCCTGCCTCTTGGAGCTCAAGTGGCCATGCAGCCAGCATTGGTCAATGAAGATATGAGTGGGAATAATATGTATGACTTCTAGGTAGAAACTTTAGGAATTAATGTGCAACCATTCCTACTTAACTTTTCCACCTGTCCAATAACCAGAGCACATCCAGACAGTTAATCTACTTCACACTGTGCCTCTGAATGAGGATGATATAGAGCTGAGCCCATCAGCCACTCTGTGCTGTTCATGTATTGTTAGTTGAGCAAGAAACAATCTTCTGCCATTTTAATCCACTGATATTTTTAGAGTTTTTTGTTACAGCAGCATAATCTGACTTATGCAGACCGATACACTTATTGTTATCATTTTTCTTAGAAACAAAGAAATATATGGCTCATATTTTCTGGAGCAACATGTCACAAAAGTAAAAACTAAAAGATTGAATGCATATAATTAAACAGTGATGTGATGTATGATATGCTATTTTCCTTTAAAAATATCATTTCACTAGACTGGAGGGCATGCAGCAGGCATCTGTCAACAACTTGCCACTTTGATCACTAAAAAAGTTACTTTATGAGATCCTTTACTTTGAAATGTTGAATTTTTTATTTTATCCAGAATCTTGTCTGCCATTCTTGGTTATGACACCAATCAAAATAATTTTTTTAAATTATACTGATCAAAAATAGAGATTATGATAACTTGACAGGTGAAGGCATCTACATTTTAAAACTGAAAAAAAAAGTTCAAAAAGTTGATAAGTGTGTTTGAAAAACACAATTTCTACAATAAGTATCAACTTCCTGAAGGAAATCCACTTTGTAATTTGGATATTAAACATAACAGTATAAATTGCATTTGAAAGAGGTAAGACCATGAAAGTTGGAAATGTCTAGTCTTGGTCCCTTCACTGTCGGCTGGGTCCAATACAGTAAGATCTGGCCAACGAAGTGTGAGTAATTTTGATACACATAATTTCAGGCTGAGGAACTGAAAAGCCTATGTTTGATGTGTTAGACCTTCTTCCAAGTTCTAGTACGCAAAGTAGACTCATATTTCTGATAGGATTGATAAAAGATGGCAACATCTCTGCTGGTACAGCACTATCTCCAGTGATTTCCTTATACTGGTTAATACCTTAGCAAATTGACTTATTATTAAACATTCCTGGAACTACACTAATGTAAGCATCCCATCTGTTTTTTGGGGGCCCCTAAGTTATAGAATCAGGCTGTGGCCCAGAATTTTAGGAGGAAAATGGCGTCCCTCTTTCATCTACCTGGCTTATGATAACCATGTAACATCAAGAATAAGTAAACCTCATATATTAAGCCACTGTGAAGAGAATTCTTTATCAAGTCTCCAAAGCCATAAGCCAATCCTGAAAAATCCACCTATTGGACTAAATAAGAATTCGTCTGTACCTGTTTTTTTCTAGAAACTGGTAAAGGGGTGAATACAGAAGGAAAAAAGCCAAAAGAAGGTACATTTTAGAATAGTGCTGGCTGAGTTTTTCAGAGGAACTCTGGAATGTAAGTGATAAATCGATTCATGGGCTTAACATTCCAGGTTCCTATGCATATTGTTCTTTACAGCGTAAGATTTTACTTACACCCTAGACATATCCACAGTTGAGCATCATTTCTATTTTGGCACAGCTCTTCATTCTTACTGGAGCTGTTAGTAATTGTCCTCTAGTCTTCCCCAGTAGCATATTGGACACCTTAAAACCTGGGGGATCATCTTCCATCATCATAATTTTTTCATTTTCATACTGTCCGTGGGGTTCTCCAGGCACGAATACTGGAGTGGGTTGCCATTTCCTTCTCCAGTGGACCTCATTTTGTTAGACCCCTTCACTAAGACCCATCTGTCTTGGGTGGCCCTGAAAAGCATGGCTCATAGCTTTACTGAGTCATGCAAGCCCCTTTGCCACAACAAGGCTGTTATCCATGCAAGGGCCTTAGGAAGCATTACTGTGAACAAAGCTAGTGGAGGTGATGGAATTCCAGTGGAGCTATTTAAAAAGATGATGCTGTTAAAGAGTTGCACTGAATGTCAGCAAAATTGAAAAACTCAGCAGTGGCCACAGGACTGGAAAAGGTCAGTTTTCATTCCAATTCCAAAGAAGGGCAATGCCAAAGAATGTTCAAACTATTGTATAATTGTGCTCATTTCACATGTGAGCAAGATTATGTTCAAAATCCTACAAGCTAAGCTCCAGCAGTGCATAAACCAAGAACTTCCAGATGTACAAGCTAGATTTAGAAAAGGCAGAGGAACAAGAAATCAAATTGCCAATCAAATTTCTATGATTCACTGGATCATAGAAAAAGCAAGGGAATTCCAGAAAAACATCTACTTCTGCTTCATTGACTACACTAGAGACTTTGATTCTGTGATCACAACAAACTGGAACATTCTTCAACATATGGGAATAACAGACCACCTTACCTGTTTCCTGAGAAACCTGTATATGGGTTAAGAAGCAACAGTTAGAACCAGACATAGAACAACAGAATGGTTGAAAGTTGGGAAAAGAGTACAGCAAGTCTGTATTTTGTCACCTTGCTTATTTAACTTTTATGCAGGTTATATCATGGAAATGATAGACTGGATGAATCACAAACTGGTATCATCATTGTGGAAGAAATATCAAGAATCTCAGATATCCAGATTATACCACTCTGATGACAGAAAGTGAAAAGTACCTAAAGAACCTCTTGATGAAGGTGAAAGAGAGGAGTGAAAAAGATGGCTTAAAATTGAACATTTAAAAAATGAAGATTATGGCATCCTGTTCCATCATTTCATGGCAAATAGGGAAAAAATGGAAACAGTGACAAACTTTATTTTCTTGGGCTCCAAAATCATTGCAGATGGTGAGTGCAGCCATGAAATTAAAAGATGCTTGTTCCTTTGAAGAAATGCTATGAGAAACCTAGACAACATATTAGAAAGCAGAGACATCACTTCGCCAACAAAGGTCCATCTAGTCAAAGCTATGGTTTTTCCAGTAGTCATGTATCGAGGTGAGAGTTGAATCTTAAAGAAGGTTGAGCATGGAAGAATTTGGAAAAAAAAAAAAAGAGAGAGAGAGAGAGAGAGATGCTTTTGAACTGTCAGCTGGAGAAGACTCTTGAGAATCTCTTGGATAGCAAGGAGGTCAAGCCAGTCAATCATAAAGGAAATTAACCCTGAATATTCATTGGAAGGACTGATGCTGAAGCTCCAACACATTGGCTACCTGATGCAAAGAGCTGACTCACTGGAAAGGACTCTGATGCTGGGAAAGACTGAGAGCAGGAGGAGAAGGGGATGACAGGATGAGATGATTGGATGGCATCACCTACTCAATGGACATGAGTTTGAGCAGACTCCTAGAGATAGTGAAGGACAGGGAAGCTTGGCATGCTGCAGGCCATGATGTCACAAAGAGTTGGATAGGACTGAGTGATTGAACAACAGTAGGTTTATTGTTCAAGGAATAATAAAAGCCCGTGTTCTTGTCATGACTAAAGGAGTGAGGAACAGAATGTTGGAATATTCAATTAGAGAGAGAATCAAAGCCAGACAATAGGCCCTTGCAAGCCAAGGCAATGTTTATTTTTGTGTATGTTTGTTTTGATGTTGTTTTCTATTGTAAGTCACTAGAAGAACACAAACACGGGAGTTGCATTAACTGATTCTAGACAAACAAGGAACACAAATGAGCTTAATCTCCCACTGTAAACAACTAGAAGACTGTATATTATACCTAAAACAACTGGCTCCACACATGGGACAATAGGTAGCATTGAATTCTGGTTCTGAAAGGAAAGGAAAGTAGTTGAGATCTACAACTGTCCCAATTTATTGCCTGGATGCAGTGTCTAGACTGTTATTCACAGACAGGGAAGAACACAAACTAGAGCCTGGCAATCTCAGTGAGTTTTGTCACTGGAGACCAGAGACACGTGATTGGAAGGAGCCAGACAGAGCTCGGAAAGGACCTATGCAGAAATTCAGTTCTAGATATCTACACAAAGTCTCCCTTAAGTCTTTGCTGAAAACTTAGCTATATGCACAAGCAAGCTAAAAAAAAAAAAAAAAAAATGTAAAGCTCACATAAGGCAAGAAGTTATTCAGTGTCTAGCCATCATAAAAGAATCCTTGACGATCAGCTTGGCCTGGTGGAGACCTCAGGAGAGTTATATTGGTGGAAGCCTCAGGAGAGTTATGTTTTAGAAATAAGGCTTCCTCATCCCAGGTGGCTCAGTGGTAAATAATCCACTTGCCAATGCAGGAGACACAGGTTCTCTCCCTGGGCCAGATTCAATCTCTGGGTCAGGAATATCCACTGGAGAAGGAAATGGCAATTCACTCCAGCATTCCTTGCCCGGGAAATACCATGGACAGAGGAGACTTACAGCCTATATTCCATGTGGCTGCAAAAGAGTCCAACATGACATAGTGACAAAACAACAATATGCCTAAAATGAAGTTTACTCTAGAAACACCCTAAGAAATCTTAAAAAATGGTCCATGTTCATAACATGTACCCATAATAATTGTCAAAATGCATTGCTTACACAATAGCATAGCGTTCATAAGTTCCAGACTCATATCAAATATTTTATACATACCAAGAAGCAGATAAAAGTAAAAACTAGCCAAGAATAAAATCATTCAACAGAAGACACAGAAATGGCAGAAATTATTACAGACAAGGATGTCAAGTACTTATTTTAAGTATGAGCAAGTATTTCATTAAAAACATGGAGAGAAAATTAAGATGTTTAAAAATGGGCTTCCATAGATTAGAACAATATAAAATTAAGATATTGCTAGATGGGATTAACAACAGATTAGATGCTGCAGATTA
Source organism: Aepyceros melampus (assembly GCA_006408695.1). NCBI lineage: Eukaryota > Metazoa > Chordata > Mammalia > Artiodactyla > Bovidae > Aepyceros > Aepyceros melampus. Next base: position 19,200 of record SJXQ01001600.1, on the reverse strand, counting down.
AAAATATAAGTGAACTTTAAAACATAGCAGTAGAATCAAACCAAATGACACAGGGAAAAAAAAGAATTTAAAAAGCCTCTATGAACTGTGAGACAACTTACATAGTCTGACATACATAAAATTGATCTCCTAGAAGAAGCAGAGAGACTAGGAAGATATAAAAAATATTCAAAATCATAGTGACTAAAAAATTTCCAAGTATGATAAAATTTATAAGCTCACAGATCCAAAAACCTCAAAGAACGTATACAGGATAGACATACACAGACATGCCAAGATGCAGCAAATGCTGTGCTGTGTGCTTAGTTGCTCAGTAATGTCTGACTCTCTGTGACCCCATGGACTGTAGCCCACCAGGCTCCTCTGTCCATGGGGATTCTCCAGGCAAGAGTACTGCAGTGGGTTGCCATGCCCTTCTCCAGGGGATTTTCCTGACTCAGGGATGCAACCCATGTTTCTTGCATGGACAGGGTGATTCTTTACCACTGTACCACCTGGGAGGCCAGGGGATAGAAGGGAGAGAGTAAGATTAAATTAATGGAGGACTTCCCTGGTGATCCAGTGGTTAAGATCCATGCTTCCAATGCAGGGATGAGGATTCAATCCCTTATTAGGGAATAAGGACCCCACATGCTAATGTCATGGCCAAAAAAAATTTAAAGAAGTTAAGAAATAAATTTTAAGAAGATTAAATTAAGAGATCTTTCTTACTGCTAAACCACTCTGCATATTTATTTGCTTTTAAGAACATATCATAATTTAATAAAATTATTGTTAATTTGTCTAGCTTTCAGCATCCTCTAAAAGTAAGAGAATAGATATGCCTTGCCCTCTACTCTATAAGCTATCCATAGAATTATGCCTAGCATATAGTGGGTAGGGACTAACAGATAGATGTAGGAAAGGAAGATATAAAGAAAAGGATTTTCAAAAATAGGTTTCAAAAATGCCTTAAAAAACTTTTTTCTCATTGGCCTAAGGTTATTTGCATTCTGCATAAATTAGTTTCCTTCCTGGGAGTTAAAATGTTATCTACTTTGCTCTTTGGGAAATAATAAAGTGAGATGAAATTGAGATGGCATTTGGCCAGTATTCCCTCTCTTGAGTTCCTGTAGGGAGATGTATACACAAAGGAGGAAGCAAGGCAGACGAAAACTTTATTACTGGTTGACATTCTGTCCCCACAGCCCTGGGAAGAATGCTTGTGATACAGACTGGAACAATTGGAGAAATCATTTTTTAATCTGCTTTGAATGCCCATGCAAACCAGAATAAAGAAGTCCAAAAGGCTGGATTTTGTTCATTTCCACTTCAAAGAACAGAGAAAATTATCAAGTCCGCATTGCAGAGAAAGAGAAGGACTGGACAAGAGTACAACTGCAACGGTTGGTTAGAACCAATTTTTTAAGTGTGTTTTATTTTTTGTCATCATCACAGACCATGGTTATTATCCCCTTGCTTAGCTGTCTTTTTTAAGGGAAGAAACTATTTTTTAAAAGCAAGTAAAACTACCTTCTGCCCCTGACTCCCACCAAGGGATTTTTAGGCTTTCTCATTACTGAAGCAAACTAGATAACTAATAAAGACCTAGTTTATAGCACAGGAAACTCTACCCAATACTCTGTAAGACCTATATGGGAACAGAGTCTTTAAAAACGTGTGTGTGTACAGCAAATTTGCTGTACACCTGAAACTATTGCAACATTGTGAATCAACTATACTCCAATAAATTTTTTTTAATTACATCTCAATCAGTTCAGTTCAGTCGCTCAGTCGTGTCCGACTCTTTGCGACCCCATGAATCGCAGCACGCCAGGCCTCCCTGTCATCACCAACTCCCGGAGTTCACTCAGACTCACGTCCATTGAGTCTGTGAGGCCATCCAGCCATCTCATCCTCTGTCGTCCCCTTCTCCTCCTGCCCCCAATCCCTTCCAGCATCGAAGTCTTTTCCAATGAGTCAATTCTTCGCATGAGGTGGCCAAAGTACTGGAGTTTCAATAAAACTCTTAAAAAAAACCTTTAAAGTATGGAGAGATAGAAAATTGGTGAGATATTACCAAGATTAACAATCTCATGAATCTCTATTTCTTTGCATGATAAATGTCTAAAACAGCCAAGGGGATTGGGGTTGGAAGATACTGGAACTTCTCTCAGAGAAGAAGGCAAGAGTTTTATTCAATGTTTCCTTTAATTACAAAAATCAGAAAAGGATATAAGGACAGAAAGTAAGAGATGATCAGCAGATGGGCCCAAGCTCCTCCTTCATGCAAACAGACTCTTTCTAGTATCTTTGAATAAAATGAGAAACAGCATGGAAACAATGACCCGACAATACGTGACGATAGATCTTTGACTTACAACCTCTGCAGCCATCGTTCCTGAAGGCCAAACCACTACCTCTTCACCATCAACCAGAATGGTTAATTAGTGTTAAGTTCATACCTCACTATTTTTCCCTCTGCTTGAGAAAGCCAAATCTTCTTTCTAAATCAATCATACAATTTGCTCATTTCTAGGTAATCCAACGTCAGCTTCTCATGCCAACAACTTACAAAGAACACCTGAATTTATTCCCTGTTTTTTTGCTATAAAATTCTCCCACATTCATGTCTGGTTTGGAAACTCTGCCAAGTTCAAGCAAAAAAAAAAAAAAATTGACTCCCTTGCTGTAATAAGCTCTGCAGAGTTTCCTTTGTCTGTTCTTATTTGAGTTGTTTTTGTTTATTTCCACAAAATAAGACAGGCATAACATCTATCCCCATGCACAAAAGGTGATAAACTTCTATAGCAAGTAGTCTACTTTCTGCAGTAAAGTATTTCTTGCTGATATCAATCCTTGTTGAGAAGATTGTACTTTGAAAATATTTAGACTTTCATGAACTCCCTTGAACTATAATAAACTTAAAATGAAAATAATAAATAATATGCTGCTAAGTCGCTTCAGTCATGTCCAACTCTGTGCGACCCCATAGACGGCAGCCCACCAGGCTCCCCTGTCCCTGGGATTCTCCAGGCAAGAATACTGGAGTGGGTTGCCATTTCCTTCTCCAGTGCATCAAAGTGAAAAGTGAAAGTGAAGTCGCTCAGTCGTGTCCGACTCTTCGCGACCCCATGGACTGCAGCCTTCCAGGCTCCTCCATCCATGGGATCTTCCAGGCAAGAGTACTGGAGTGGGGTGCCATTGCCTTCTCCAGTGCATGAAAGTGAAAAGTGAAAGTGAAGTTGCTCAGTCGTGTCCGACTCTGTGCGACCCCAGAGATGGCAGCCCACCAGGCTCTCCCATCCCTGGGATCCTCCAGGCAAGAACACTGGAGTGGGTTGCCATTTCCTTCTCCAAATAAATAAAATAATGGTTCAATTATTACTCTTGAATACCAAGAGCACTAAATTGCTTTGTTGCATAGGTTTCCTGATTTTCTTTCTTTTTTTTTTTTTTTGGTAGGATTTTATCCCAAGATGAAACCAGAAAGAATTATGAGAATATGAATATAGGAGATTCTCCCATGCCCTTTTCTTTGTGAGCACTGCCACTTTCTTAACGAGTGAGATTCTATATAAAATGTTCAGGAAGGAAAAAGATTATCTCCATTCATTTGAACCCACTCCCTTCTCACCTCCTACATCAACAACTCCATGATCTCTAACCATTTTGTATATACCCTCCAAATTCCCAATTTTTCTGTTATATCAGGAATAAGTGTAAAGATACTCAGTTGCTTTCTAAGTGATGGTGAGACAAAAGGGCCACTTCAGGTCTTATGAGAGGCGCAATTTTAAGAGAGCCAAATTCTCTTGGCATAGAGCTAGAAACCATGCTAGATGCCTTGTTTATATAATCTAATTTAATCCTCACAATAGTCAAGCTAGGAGTTATGACTTCTTCATTAAAATGTGGAGAGAAATGGAATATTCCTTGCTATATCAGTAAACAAAGGATGTCACGGTCATCAACAGTAGCAGCCACCACCTATGGTGAGCTGTGAGGCCTGAGGGAACTCAGGGAGGAAAGAATACCTGCCATCTAGCAGCCCTCAGAGCTGTGAAGAAATTCAGGATGCAAAAACACAGGATACTGGCCCCAGATTGGTGTAGTGCACATCAAAGAAATTATTTCAGTGGGCCCAGACTCCTGCATCTTCCCATACATAGAAAAGTGCTAAATTCCATAACTTGAGATATCTGGTTTTCCTTTAATTCACAACAATCTTTTGACATTCAGACTATCTGATGCTTTTTGTTGCAAAACATTTTACATATAACCTGGCTCCCCTTTTACTTCCTCAGAGCTGTTTTCTCAAGGTTACTTGAGATGCTGCCTCCCAGGCTTGAAGTCCTAAAATTCCTGCTGAATAAAACTTAACTTTCAACTTTCAGATTGGGAGTATTTTTTTTTTAATGTAAATTTATTTATTTTAATTGGAGGTTAATTACTTTACAATATTGTATTGGTTTTGCCATACGTCAACATGAATACGCCACAGGTATACACGTGTTCCCCATCCTGAACCCCCCTCCCTTATTGGGAGTATTTTTGAAGTCTACAGTGGGTAACACTTAAAATGAGACAGGTTTGGTAACTTCCTACGTATGATATCATGATAGATCAGATTTGCTGATATTTAAAACCATGTCTAGTGGTAAAGAATCTGACTGTCAATGCAGGAAATGCAAGAGACGTGAATCCGCTCCCAGGATTGGGAAGATCTGCTGGAGAAGGGGATGGCAACCCACTTGAGTATTCTTGCCTGTAAAATCCCATGGAGAGAGGAGCCTGGCGGGTGACAGTCCATGTGGTTACAAAGAATTGGAGACGACTGAGCACACAGGGTCTCTCTGACCCCAAAGACTCTTCTTAGTCAGTACTTATCTAATCCTAAATTAAGTTCTTAGATTAGTACTTACATAGTACCACTCATTGAAAAAAAAAAAAAAGGCTCTTCCAGGATAGCTAGGACATTCTTGCAAACAGTGAATTTGGTAATTAGTTTTTAATTTTTGGTTTACCATATTCTATCTCTTCTGATTCAAAAGAAAATTAAGTCAATGTGATCTTTTCATTAAAGCATGCTGTAAGAAGGATTGGAAAGGAAAAAAAAAAAAAAAAAACTATTTCAAGTGCTTTGAAAAGTCAAAGACCAGCTTTCTCAGCCCAGATTTCTTAGGAGGGAGGAGGAGGAAGAAGCCTGAAGCCAAGCTTCAGGTAAAATAGGGTCTGGATTATAACTCCAGGCTAGCAAGAAAGAGAGGAAAATGCAGTCAGTTGAGGAAGAGGTAAAGCAAGTGCAAAGTGGTCCATTACCGACTTAACAACAGCAGGATAACTTCAACTGTATGTGGAATCATACTTGGTCTCACAGTCTATTGGGGAAAAAAAGAAAGAAGAATGCATTCAGCTATCTGCCATCTTCTGCAATTCATCTGTCCCAGTATATCCCAGAGAATTAATGTTCCTAAACTTTTGGACTTGATAACCTGACTTCTCCAGAACTGACTCTGGGAAATCCATTTCTCAAGCCCCACTGATTAGTTCTTGATCTGAAACTAAGAGCGGAGGGAATATCTATTGCCTTCCTAGAAACATTTGGGGTAGATATGGGAGTTATAGCCCTTGTAGCTGCTACTCTGGTGTCCAGTAATGGTCATCCAAAAACCTGGCCCTCTTATTGGAGCTGCTGAAATAGCTGGTGGTTTCAATAAACAAGCCAACTGGTGAGATAAGTGCTTAATATTCAGGGATTAATTATGTTTATGTGTGTGCAGTATATTTGTGAGTATACTCATGAACACAGAGACTGGGGTGGGGAGGGGTGGGGGGAGCTGAGAAAGTTGGAGAAGAGGCACTGGGTGACCAAAAAGTTCATTCCAGTTTCCCACAAGATGTTATGGGGAAAACCCCAATGAAATTTTTGGCCACCCAATATGAACTGAATCCCGTGGAACCACTCTTTCAAATCCGCATTCAGCATTCCTGCTGATTCTCTGTTTCCTCATGAGCAATGCATGTAAATGAGTTCTGGAATTTTCAAAACAATAAACAAACAGTAGAATATATTGAAATGAAATGCTCCAAAGTAATCCATCCTATAAACTTTAGTCACCTATTAGTTTATTTAATAAATCCCAACAATTCACTCAGCATTCATTTATTATGAGGTTCTGTTCTAGGAATTAGGGTTATAGCAGAGAATAAAATAGACAAAATTTTTTGTCCTGGAGGAGCTTAAACTATTAAGATAGCTATTAAGATAGTGTCAGCTGGTGATAAATCTTAGGAAGAAAACAAGACAGTGCAATGTGCAGAAAGTTTAAACTGAATCCCTAATGATAAGAAGGAGACAGCTAAGCCAGCTAAATTAAGGATATCGGGGAGGAGGGATTAGGAGTTTTTGAGGGAGAACAAACTAAGTGAAAAGATCCAACAAAGAGAATAAACTTGGTACATTTAAAGAGAAAAATAGAAGGCCTCTCTTCCCATCCTTCTTTTCTATAGAGTTATGGAGTTCAAGTTAATAAGGGAAATAACAACTGTGTTTTCCATACAAGAGTAAGGAATATTCTTTCCTGAGAATGTTATTGGAGGATAAAGAGAACCGGTGGTATAGCGGAAAACATTCTTTTAGTTCCTCTAAAAGGATAGCTGCAATACAAATGCTGGAGAAATTTCTGAAACATATTTGTGGCTCCTAGAAGATAAATAATCATAGGGTAAACTTTGATCAGCCATGAAGTGTGGCTAATATTTTACCTCAGGGGTTTTACTGCATAAAAATTTATGCTTTCACAAAATAACATAAACATTGTCCTTGGTCATATGAGCACAGTTCTGACACAAAATTGTCCTTACACCTAAGAGGTAAAACTCTGAAGCATAACTCTCAATCAATATGTAAATTAAAGGCCAATCTGACTGTATCTCTTTTAACATAAATGTTGATTCAACAGATAAATACAAATCAAATACACTCATAGACAAATGCATATGAGTTACTTTATCTGCCCCCTCCCAAATCTTTGTGTCTTATTTTGCAAGATGTTTACCCATCCTCAAGCAAACAGCTAGAGAAAAAGATGAAAGAGAAATGCAGTTGCCTTGACTCACCTCTCCACAATAGTACAGATGCTTCTATAAATCAGCACTATATAATTATCTTCTATATATCAAACTGACATTTCATTACAGTGGTAATACCAATTGCTGGCAAAGGTGAGGTTTATTTGACAGTATCATTCACTGATGGAATAAGCATAATCTCTTCAGAAGTCAATGTCTATCAACAGCCTTAAGAAAACTAGTAATAATGCCACATTTCAATCTAGACAGCGTATTAAAAAGCAGAGGCATTACTTTGCCTACAAAGGTCCATCTAGTCAAAGCTATGGTTTTTCCAGCAGGCATGTATGGATCTGAGAGTTGGACTATAAAGAAAGCTGAGCGCCAAAGAATTAGTGCTTTTGAATTGTGGTGTTGGAGAAGACTCTTGAGAGTCTCTTGGATGGCAAGAAGATCAAACCAGTCAATTCTAAAGGAAATCAATCCTGAATATTCATTGAAAAGACTGATGCTGAAACTGAAGCTCCAATACTTTGGCCACCTGATGCAAAGAGCCGATTCATTAGAAACAACCATGATGCTGGGAAAGATTGAAGGCAAGGCAAGAGAAGAGGATGACAGAGGATGAGATGATTGGATGGTATCACTGACTCAATGGACATGAGTTTGAGCAAGCCCCAGGGGATGATGGACAGGGAAGCCTGGTGAGCTGCAGTCCATGGGTTTGCAAAGAGTCAGACATGACTGAGTGATTGAACAACTACAAAAATTACCATGTGTACTATCCTTGATTTTTAGGGAAAATTAGATTCATAGAAATATTATTTCTTAATATGTTAATGATAAAGTCTAACAAATCTTTAAAAAAATGTAAAAGAAGTAACAGAAATGTGTTAAAAGAGGGTATTTGAATAAATGATGGTACAATAGAAGGGTGGAAATTTTGAAAAATAATACATTTGAAAGCAAAAATATTACTAACATGGGAAAACACAATACTGTATTCAGGAGAAAAATCAGGAGCAGTGCCATGTTGCTTTAGAGATCTTAAGACAAATCACCAAGTTTTGTACTTCTCTCTTCTATAGGAAAGAGTTGTCACTGCTAAGTGACTGTTGAGCCAGTTATTACACTTTCTAGCTTCTCTTTTATCTAGATGAGTCCATGTTATATCTGTTTATGAAGAGATTAGAAGAATTTATTTGTGCCATTTCCAGTCAAGATTATGTAAGAAGATATACTTTCTCCATGCATGTTTAAAATCCATTTCTTGTATGGAAGCAACTAATTACAATGTTGTGGAAGGTGAAAGTCGAGAAATAGAAAGTAGAAGGAACCTGAGTCTATGTATCACTCCATGGGAGTTCATGTACACTCGTGGCTGATTCATGTCAATATATAGCAAAATGAATACAGTATTGTAAAGCAAAACAAACTAAAAAATAAAAATTAATTAAAAAAAAAATAAAATGTATAAATTGTAAAAAAAAAAAAAAAAAAAAAGAATCTTCCAGAGACAAAGAAATAGACCTGTATACCTAAAAACAGTAAGTTTCCATTGTGTTGAATCTTTGTGCCTTTTGAGGCTATTTGTTTCAACAGCTGGTGTTACCCTAACTAATTGGGAAATGTACTGTCTATAATGACAGAAAAGTCACGTGTGTGTGTGTGTGTGTGTGTGTGTATGCATGCACACACTCTTAAGTGTGCAGTTCTATGGGTTTTAGAAAATGTATATACTCATTTAACCACCCATAACACCAGAAAGTTCATTGCCCTTTCCTCAAAAAACAAAATATATGTGTGCGTGTGTGTGTGTGTTTATTCTCTGTTCTGATTTCTGTCACCATAGATTACACTTGTCCATTATTAAAATGGGCTTCCCTGGTGGCTCAGATGGTAAAGCGTCTGCCTGCAATGCTGGAGATCAGGTTCTATATCTGGGTCAGGAAGATCCCTTGGAGAAGGCAATGGCACCCCACTCCAGCACTCTTGCCTGGGAAATCCCATGGACAGAGGAGCCTGGTAGGCTACAGTTCACGGGGTTGCAAAGAGTCAGACACGACTGAGCGACTACTTTACTTTACAATTAAAATTCATATAAATAGACTTTTATATATTCCCATACAAATAACTTTAAAAAAATATTTTATTTTAAAATAATTTTACATTCACAGAAGAGTTAACATTTTATGAAGAATTCTTATACGTCCTTGACTCAGCTTCCTAAAGAGTTAATATGTGACCATCATGCATTGAATATGTGTGCCCTCCAGAATTCAAACATTTAAGCCCTAATCCTTAATGTGATGCTAGTAGCGGATGGGACTTTGGGAACATAATCTAGTTATAAGGATGAAGCCCTTGTGAATGAGATTACCAGAAATGTAAAGCCATATATGCTCTCCATGTGAACTAAGAAACTGCAAGTGTCAGTTTGCAGCAAGAAATAAAACAAATGTGCAGTATGATTTCAACTTGTTCCTTTCCCTAGCTTTGGTCTGCCTTAAAATCCTAGTCAAACTATCGTACTCTTATAATAAAGTATCCTTTCTACCTAAATCAGAACAAGTGATTATTTTTTTTGGCTTTAATATTATTGGCACATAACATATGGACATGAATTTGAACAAACTCATGGAGAGAGTGAAGGACAGGGAACCTTGGCATGCTATAGTCCATGGGTTTGCAAAGAATTGGGCACAAATTAGCAACTGAACAACAACAAGCATATGGAAGCTTAAGGCATAAAATGTGATGATTTGATAGCTTATTATGTGAAATAATCATGATAAGAATGTATGTAACATATTAAGTTCTCCCATAAGCAGCTAGAAAAGTGTTGTCTAATAACATTTAACATTTATACTCATGACTTCCAAGTATATAAAACAGTATTGTTAATTATAGCCACTACTCTGTATATTAGATCCCTAGCACTTATTCATTTACGGCTGCAAATGTATACCCTTTGATCAGCATTTCCCCATTTCCCTCACTCCCCAGTACCTGGAGGCCATCATTCTACTCTCTGTTTTTATAAGTTCAGCCTCTTAATTTCTAAGAATAAGTGAGAACACATAGTATGTTTCTCTGACATTTCACTTAGCATATTCCCTTAAAGTTTATCCATGTTATTGCAAAAGACAGAATTTCCTCGTGTATGGCTGAATAATATTCCATCACACACACACACACTTACCTCACATGTACAAACACACACACATCACACTTTCTTTATCCAATCAACCATCAGTGGATGCTTGGATTCTTTCAATGCCTTGGTTATTGGGAATCACGCTGCAATGAACATGGGGGTTCGGATTGGTCTTTGTTATAGTGATTTCATCTCCTTTGCATATATTCCCAGAAGTGGGATTGCTGAGTCATATGGTAGATCAATTTTTAAATTTTTGAGGGCTCTTCATACTGATTCCCATAGGGGCAGTACCAATTTACATTCCCACCAACAGTACGCAAGTGTTCTCTTTTTCATATCCTCACCAACATTTGTTGTCTCTAGTCTATTTGATAATAGCCATTCTAACAGGTGTGAAGTTATAATATTCTGTTGCATTCTTTATTGCCTCCCTGATAATTACTGAGATGTTGCTCATTTGTCTTCTTTGGAAAAATATCTATTTTGTTCCTCTGCCCATTTTTTAATCATTTTTTAAAAAATCAATTACCTGATATAGCTGCTTTGTCTACCCTGATGAACTATCACTACTTGGCTTTCAAAACAGCAAATACTCTTAGTTTTCTGCTCATCTCACTGATCATCCTTCTCTGTCTCCTTTAATTATCCCTATTTCTGTCTCCAACTTCACAGTATAAAGTCTTTGAGAATCAATTCTTGGGTATCTTCTCTTCTTTACCTATGCTTATTTCCTGGAAGCTCACCTGCTCTCCTGGTTTCTCAGATAGTAAAGAATCTGCCTGCAATGAGGGAGACCTGAATTCAATCCCTAGTTGGGAAGATCCTGTGGAGGAGGGCATGGCAACCCATTCCAGTATTCTTGCCTGGAGAATCCCCATGGACAGAGGAGCCTGGCGGGCTACAGTCCATAGGACTACAAAGAGCTGGATATGATTGAGTGATTAAACACACAGCACACATTTCCTTCCCTTGTGGCTCAACTGGTAAAGAATCTGCCTGCAATTCTGGGAGTCCTGAGTTCGATTTCTAGGTTGAGAAGATCCCCTGGAGAACAGAAAGGCTACCCACTCCAGTATTCTGGCCTGGAAAATTCCATGGACTGTATATTCGGGCACGACTGAGCAACTTTCACTTTCACTTTTACACGCTTCCTTAAAATTCCATAATATCCAGTAACTCTCTTACTTGACCCAGCAAAACTTTCTCTCCTATACTCCAGATTTGTCCATCCAATGGCCTGCTTAACACAATCACCACTTGAATGTCTAGAGACACTGAGAATTTTATTTACCCTGTACTGGGTAAATCATGTTGACTCTATCTTCAGTATATCAGAATTTGACCCCCTCTAAGTATATCCAGTCATTTTGCATTTGAAGACAAATTATAAAGTGTTCTAAAGATGTTTTACAATAGTTGCTCATGTTCTTAGGAAACTTCTCATTAAGGAGAGGTGGAAAATCTTTGAATCCCACCCTCCTTGCACCATTTTAAGAAATTTATCTTAGTACTGAGTACCAAACTGAGTGCCAAACTTCAGTTTGATTATATGAAAAACAGGATCAAAACCACCAACTTGAAAGAATTTTCTAAGGATGTCATCATATACCAAAGTTTTATCTCTAAGAAATGTATATCGTATTTCTAAAACAACCCCCAGTAGGGGTGCCCAGAACCTAGAAATGCCCAACTTAAATCTTTTCTTCCATAACTCACACAAAGCTAAATGCTGTTCTGCTTGCAGAATCTGCTCTATTGTGGTGAGTTGTAGAACTCCGCTAACTCTGTTCCTCTACCAAAGCTAACTGTGGAATGAAAGATAGTTTCAATGTTCAAGTCTGGATTTTGAACAAGAATAAAGAAGATAAGCTGGTTTGAAGAGAAAGTGATAACTTTATTGTGGAAACTGGTATGAGATTCATGGAGAAAGCAAAAAGAACTCCCTCAATAATTTGAAACTTTGGAGCCCAGTGGAGATCAAGGGACTACAATAAACAGCTGAACTCTTGGAAGATAATGGCAACTGTGGGAGAGAAAAGAGAAAGAAGACAACCCAAGGAGGTGAAACAGCAAAGACTAGATTTTTTCCTAGCCTTTGGTTTTCACTTGTATAACTCTGTTTTCAGCTAGCATGTTAACATCACTTTTTGTCATTTTATTCTTGCCCAAGGAAACATGTCCTTTAAAAGCTTTCGCTGCTAAGCAAAAGCTCTTGTATTGATTGCGTTAATGTAACTTAAAAAAAATTTTTTTTTGATTCACTAAAATGTTGTCCACAACATTCAGGACCTCAGACTGCCTTGAATGTGAAGCACTTCTTAAGAAAATTAAGGAAATGATTCAATGGTTTGGCTTACTTGGGTAAGTTCCAACACAGGCTAGCTTAACCAAAATTCTGCTGCAGCAAAAAGGAAAACAGAGTGCTGGGTGGAATCCTCTTGAAGGCTTTAGCAGAGTGAAATCCTAAAGAATTAAAAAGCCACAGAGTCAGTGACCTGGGTTTCAATTCTACCACGTCTGCAGTTGGTGCCTCTTTAGGCTAGGTTTCTCCATTGTGAAATGTGCATCTTACTTAGAGTAATCTTGTGAGCATTAAGAGACATTAAGTGTCCAGGGAAGAAAGCAACTGGCACCATTGCAGGCTGATGGCTGGAATCTCACACTGTGTGTCTCCTCTGTCAGCATTTGTCCCAGGGAACATGAGGTAGATTACAGGGCTTTGTGTAAACAGGCATGGGGCCACGATGAAAGTATTTCTAAGAATACATCGAAAGCCTTGCCTGAACAGCCGAAAGTGCTTTTTAGCACTAATTAACTTGATTGAAAACTTCTCAAATGTTTCCCCATCTCTTTGTTAAACATAAGAGTGACTCAGAAAGACAACTTGAATGCAGTCAATACAACCATGAAAAAAATGTTTTAAGAATATAAAACTATTCCCATTATATTCTCTGAAGGTCTTGTATTGTTACTTGGTAATCTTGAAATGAAAGCAGATCTAATACTAGTTGATAACAGTACTTTTTCCCCCACAACATGCTGTTAGAAATATAAAATTAGACTGAACTGCCAACCTTATTTTTAAAGGTACGTGAAATGTGAAAATGTCTAAAATTTTATTATATACTCAGTTGAAATGTGAACATAACTTGCTTTTTTAAAATGTCCTTCCTTTTGTGTTAAATAGTAATAGAAAGTTTAAAAAGAGATGCTACAATGCTACTATAAAAAATGAAACACAGGAACACAGAAACAGTGTAACTTTTGAGAGCTTTCTAACTTCAGTAAAGAGACACAATGTGAACCAATATGAAAATAGTTATTAAAGAAGATAAAATCTATTAAACAGCAATACTATGATTCTAACAATTCACATTTAATGACACATTTAGAATATGCTATTACTGATGCTGTTCATTTAAATATGCTATTACTGATATTGTTTCATTAGGAATAGAATTTCCAGCTCAGTGTTTTCATGCCTAAGTGACCTCTAAATTGGTCTGCCACAAATCACCTCTAATGCATGCACAACAGTCTAATCTACTCAACCCTGTTCAGAGACTGAACAACGCAGAAAAGAGGTTTTGACTTCTCAGGAGACAGATGAATCTTCAGACTCAAAATATGCTTCCTTTTTCCTGTCATGCCTTTTGCTTTTCCTTTCTCTTTCAGTCTCCCTGTCTCCCCTGAATTCTTTTCTCTTCCTACTCAGCATCCTCCAATACTTTTCCAACACCCCCAACTAAGGTCAAGTTGAGTACTAGAGTGGCACATTTTGCTTTCTGAAATAATAGAACTTGTTGCCCAAAATTGGGATTTATGGACATAGGAGAAAAGGAATATCTCCAATTGTTCTATTCCAAGGGGCATTCATTCTGAACAAACAAAGCCAGTAACCACCACTGCTATGTAGTTGAACAGTGAAAGGGGGTATGGTTCTAAAATCAGATACTGTGAATCTAAATCTTGGATTTTATTACCTGTCCAGCCTGGAATAAGTTATGTATCTTTGCAGGGTTATTGCTTAATATCTAGAAGTTGGGGCTAAGAGCAAGATTTATTTCATAGACTTCACACAGTTTAATCATTTATTTTTTAAGCATTTATTGTGTTTCTGTTCTGACTAGACATTGCTTAATGAGTTGGTGATACAGCAATGAACAAAACAGACACAACTCTTGCCCCATTGGAGCTTACAGTCTGTTAACAGGAGGCAAAATCTGGAGTGAGTAGTCTATCCCTTCTCCAGTGGATCTTCACGACCCAGAAATCAAACCAGGGCCTCCTGCATTGCAAGTGGATTTTTTACCAACTGAACTATAAGGAAAGCCCTAAAATATATACTATTCTATAATAAATTAGATTGGGCTTCCCCAGAGGCTCAGCAGGTAAAAATTCTGCCTGCAATGCAGAAGACACAGGAGATGCGGCTTCAATCCCTGGGTCGAGAAGATCCCCTAGAGGAGGGTATGGCAACCTACTCCAGTATTCTTGCCTGGAAAATCCCATGGACAGAGGAGCCTGGCGGGGGTCCATGAAGTCACACAGAGTTGGACATGACTGAAGCAACTGAGCACACACACGTATAATAAAATAGGAAATTACTAGGTGATGACAAATACAGTGAAGATGCATCTGAAGTACTTAGCAGCATGGTTGGAATGTAGTAAGTACTCAGTAAATATTCAGGCATTCAGGGCAATTTTCAGAGAAGTTTACCTGGTCAGAGGACAGACTCCATCATAAAATAAATAGAGTCCTTATTCATCTCAGCCCTGGGCTGAAAACACAGACACAATGACTGCTTCGAAGCGAGGGAGAATCCGTCAGCTGCCTGGACACAGGGAACTATAACACATTACTTCTCCCCTCTATGCAGTCATGCATCCACCAGCCCCAGAGGGGAAAATAAAGGCCATTTTGTTCTGCCCATAAAATAGTGTGTTCAGTGCCAGAGAAAAAGAAAGTTGTTATTTTACTTTGACAAGGTCCCTAATAAAAATAATATATAAGGATCTATTGATTTTTTCACTGTCAGTGTTTTTGTTTTCCTTGAAGTTTTTATGTTTACCATGCCCAAGTAAAAGAGGATTTATTTTAGATTCCGACCAGTTCCATCAAGGAGTCATTTCAGACGTTCCTTTGAAAACAAACGCATGGCAACAAGATGACCAGTATGTTCACATAATTGCACGGGAGCTGCAGGAAAGGGGAGCAAAGCCCAGTGAGACCTGGGACTGTCTCTCCCATTAATAGGCAAGGAAAGGAGCAGCTTGGAGACAAGAGAGGGACCAGCAGGGAATTGTGAAACAGAAGAACACTCAATTAAAACTCAGAGGCCCGTGCTCTATAGACCACTTGGCATTTATGCATCTGTAATTAAGCAACACAGAAATGTGAGATGTGATATTTGGGAGGATGTCCTATTTGTCCTTTTACAGGCCACTTCTAACAAGTTCAGAGAAACGACAGTATTGAATGGGGAGATGTGTGGTGCTGCTGCTGCTCAGTCGTGTCTGACTTTGTGTCCCCATGGACTGTAGCCTGCCAGACTCCTCTGTCCATGGGATTTCCCAGGCAAGAATACTGGAGCAGGTTGCCACACTCTTCTCCAGGGGATCTTTCCAACCCAGGGATCAAAACTACAACTGCACTGCAGGCAGACTCTTTACCACTGAGCCACCTGGGAACCCCCAGGGAGAAGTGTACTTATACCTAATTTGTCTTTGGGGCCATTACCTCCATGAATAGCAGTGTTTGGGCTGTTTCATGGTGGATTGGCAACACCAAGGAGTGACTCCATGAGAGAAGCCCCATTCATTTCTCCAGTGTGTGCCTTTTAAAACTGTCTGCTTACAGGTTCAATTTAACGGGCTATTTATGATCCAGCAATTTCCATCCATCTGGTCTGTATCTGCAGATTTTTCCAGTCATTTGGAGGGTTTTTGTCCGCTAGATGTGTCGTGTCTACCAGAGTACCGCATGGCATGTACTGATGGAAGGTTGCTTGGGGGATAAAGAAAATATACATCATTTTTTTTCAAATAATATATAGAGTTGTGTGTGTATGTGTTTAAGTACTCATCACATATTGCCTTGGGATAGAAACAAGAAATAGTTGTAGCAATTTGCTACAGGCTGAAGATATTTGTAAACCATGATTATAAATTTAACACATGCTGTAGGAGTCAATGCTTATTTGTGCTGAAGGCTACAAAGGGCCTTGGGGGACTGTTGCTTAGGAGTTATAGGATTTCAAATCACCATCATTGGCCCCAATTTTGTCTTACAAAGGCTACAATTCTCCACTTTTGCCACTACCATATTTGCTTGGATTAAACCCTCCAAAGTCAAAAGTTCCTGATGTAACAAATAATATCTTTGTGATACTGAGACAAATCTGAGTATCACAGGGAAACCCTGGAAATGAAATAAAATTAGGGCATCCAGCACATGGGAAAGCAATTGACAAGTGATGGATCTGTTTGAAGAATAGTAAGAATGCTCACACGTCTGGGATACAGCAGGTACAGAAAGCGAGAGGCAGGGACGATCTCCTATACGCATTTTGTAGCAAAGACTGATGCATAATGGTTACGGATGGGATGCTCTGAGGAGGGAATGAAAGAAGAATGTGATAATCATTTCATGATGTATTTATGTTGAATCATTATGCTGTACACCTTCAACTTACACAGTGCTGTATGTCAATTATATCCCAATAAAACTGGAAGAAAAAAAGAATGGAGGGAGGATGAAAGTAAGGGAGATTGTCCATTACTGCCATGAGTTCAGTTTATAAAATGTTGGAACTGGTCTATCTTACTTCCAGGCAGGGTCCATCTTGATTCATCTCACTCTCACTACCCACACTCTTATGGTAGTAAGAAAGAGAAAGGGTTTTTTGTTGTTGTTGTTGTTGTTGTTGTTGGTCACTTTGTTATTACTTTGCTGACAAAGGTCTGTATAGTGAAAGCTATGGTTTTTCCAGTAGTCATGTATTGATGTGAGAGTTGGACCATAAAGAAGGTTGAGCACGGAAGAATGGATGCTTTTGAACCATGGTGTTGGAGAAGACTCTTGAGAGTCCCTGGGAGTTCAAAGTCAATCCTAAAGGAAATCAGTCCTGAATATTCATTGGAAGGACTGATACTGAAGCTAAAACTCCAATACTTTGGCCACGTGTATAGACATGAGAGTTGGACTATAAAGAAAGCTGAGTGCCAAATAATTGATGCTTTTGACTGTGCTGTTGAAGACTCTTGAGAGTCCCTTGGACAGCAAGGAGATCCAACCAGTCCATTCTAAAGGAGATCAGTCTTGGACGTTCATTGGAAGGACTGAAACTCCAATACTTTGGCCACCTGATGTGAAGAGCTGACTCATTGGAAAAGACCCTGATGCTGGGAAAGACTGAGGGCAGGAGGAGAAGGGGATGACAGAGGATGGGATGGTTGGGTGGCATCACCGACTCAATGGATATGAGTTGGGGTGGATTCCAGGAGTTGGTGATGGACAGAGAGGCTTCACGTGCTGTGGCTCATGAGGTCGCAAAGAGTTGGATATGACTGAGCAATTGAACTGAACTGATGCAAAGAGCTGACTCATTGGAAAAGCCCCTGATGCTGGAAAGATTGAAGGCAGGAGGAGGAAGGGATGACAGAGAATGAGATGGTTGGATGGCATCAAGGACTCAATGGACATGAGTTTGAGCAAGCTCCAGGAGATGGTGAAGGACAGGGAAGCCTGGCATGCTGCAGTCCATGGGGTTGCAGAGTGGGACACGACTGAGCGACTGAACAGCAGCCATTGTTTACTAGTAATTCTAAGATAGCATGATGTGTTTGAAACAGACAGCCCCATCTTTACACAGACAAGGTTTCCAACTCCACTTCTATGACTTTCTAGCTGGATGACTTTAAACTTTCTAAACCTCTTCTAGATTGGGATGAGAATTTCTGCCCTTAGGATCGCCATGGGAATTAAAGAGTAGCATGAATACTTGCATCCTTAAGGAAGACAGACACAAGTTGAGAAACAGTTTCCTCCCCACGGACACACAGGTTCCACTGGAGCTTTCTCTTTTTCCTTTCATGGCATTACGCACAAGTAGTCAGGAGCATGGTGCGTTGCTCTGAGCTTTCCTTTTCCTGTACGTTCTTCTGTAACCCAGTTGTGCCTCATTTTTCACAAAGCACTTATCTCCAGCTTTGGCAGGACTTCTCTACCCACTGGGATTAAGGATCAAAATAAACTCAGGAATGTTTGTTGTCATATATTCCCCAAGAATACTGAAATCTGAACAGATGTCCGGCCCTTCGTGAACACAGACCATCCATTTTTGGAGGCCACTAGGGAAGGACTGCTGTTTCACAGCAGGATTCTGGCAAGGAGCAGAGAAGAATTCTGTGTATCTGAATATTCACTGGAAGGACTGATGCTGAAACTAAAGCTCCAAAACTTTGGCCACTTGATGTGAAGAACCAACTTATTGGAAAAGACCCAGATGCTGGGAAAGATTCAAGGCAGGAGAAGGGGATGACAGAGGATGACATGGTTCGATGGCATCACCAACTTAATGGACATGAGTTTGAGCAAACTCTGGGAGACAGTGAAGGGCAGGGAAGCTTGATGTGCTGCAGTCCATGGGGTTGCAAAGATCTGGACACAACTGAGCAACTGAACAACAAACAACAATCCCAAGAGAACAATGAACACATTTTTTTGAATCCTGCTGTCTCTGCAAAAACAAAGTGAGTAATTTTTCCTTCTAGATAGCATATCTCACTGATAAAAGTTCACTTCACAATGTGATTATCTGTCATTAAAAGGAACCACTTATTTGTAAGACAAATATTTGTTCTTCGCTCTTTTTTTTTTCTTGTTCACTAGAACATGAATATGACTCCGTTCCGTTCAGTCGCTCAGTCGTGTCCGACTCTTTGTGACCCCATGAATCGCAGCACGCCAGGCCTCCCTGTCCA
>SJXQ01001599.1:55173-114003 GCA_006408695.1 Aepyceros melampus | reverse complement strand
ATTCCATAGTTCATCAGGCACTCTATCAGATCTAGGTCCTTAAATCTATTTCTCACTTCCACTGCATAATCATAAGGGATTTGATTTAGATCATACCTGAATTGTCTAGTGGTGTTGCCCACTTTCTTCAATTTAAGTCTGAATTTGGCAATAAGGAATTCATGATCTGAGCCACAGTCAGCTCCCGGTCTTTTCTTTGTTGACTGAAAAATACAATAACTGAAATGAAAAACATACTAGAAGGAATCAGTAGCAGAATAACTGAGGCAGAACAAATAAGTGAGCTGGTAGACAGAGGGGGTGGAAATCAGTGCCACAAAACAGAATAAAGAAAAAAGAATGAAAACAAATGAGCACAGTATCAGAGACATCTGGGACAACATTAAATACACCAATATTTGCATCACAGGGGTCCTAGATGAAGAAGAGAGAGAGAAAGGGCCTGAGACAATATTTAATGAGATTATAGCCAGAACTTTCTTAACAGGGGAAAGGAAACTTTCAAGTTCAGGAAGCACAGGGAGTCCTGTAGAGAAGAAAACCAAGGAGGATCATGCCAAGACACATATTATTCAAACTGACAAAAATTAAACACAAAGAGAAAATATTAAAAGCAACAAGAGGAAACTAACAAATAATGTACAAGGGAATCTCCATAAGGTTATCAGTGGATTCTTCAGCAGAAATCCTACAGGTCAGAAAAGAGTAAAATGATATACTTAAAGTAATGGAAGGCAAAACTCTACAATGAATAAAACTGTTGAGCAAGGCTCTCATTCAGATTTGATGGAGAAATCATAAACTTCACAGACAAGTAAAAGCTAAGAGAATTCAGTACCAGCAAACCAGATTGAAAAGAAATGCTGGAGGAACTTCTCTAGGCATAAAAATAAAGGCCACAACAAGAAACAAGAAAATCATGAATGGGAAAGCTCACCAGTAATGGCAAACATATAATAAAGGTAGGACATCATCCACAGTGGAATACATTATCTAAATCAATAATCATGAGAATAATACAATGCAGAATATTAAAAATGCATCTGAAATTTAGAGATTAGCAACTTATAACAATCATATATATGTGATATGCTCTATCAAAACCTCAGGGTAACAACAAACCAAAAATCTAAAATAGATACACAAAAAATGAAAGAAGAAGCCATCCAAAGACAACACTAAAGGTAGTCATCAAAATACAAGAGAAGAAAATAAAAGAAGATGAAAGAAAAAAACCTATAAAAATCCAAAATAATTAACAAATCGGCAATAAGTATATGCATATTGATAACTACTTTATCCATATTTGGATTAAATATATATGTAAATGGATTACATGCTCCAAACAAAAATCATAGACTGGCTGAATAGATACAAAAACAAGAACTGTACATATGCTGTCTACAGGAGACCCACTGAAGACCTAGGGATACAATCAGACTGAATGTGAGGGGATGGGGAAGGTATTTTGGGCAAATGGAAATCAAAAGAAAACTGGAGTAGCAGTAGTCATATAAGGCAAAATAGACTTTAAAACAAGACTGTTACAAGAGACAAAGAAGGAAACTACATAATGATCAAGGGATTAATCAGAGAATAAGATATAACAATTGTAAATAAAGATGCTCCCAACATAGGAGTGCTCCAATATATAAGGCAGATGCTAACAGTCATAAAAGGAGAAACAATAACACAATAAAAGTGGCGGACTTTAACACCTCAGCTACATCAATGGACAGATCATTAGGAGAAAAATATCAGTAAGGAAAAATAGGCCTTAAATGACACATTAGAGATAGGCGGTCCTAAGATGGCAGAGGAATAGAATGGGGAGACCACTTTCTCCCTCACAAATTTATCAAAAGAACATTTCAACGATGAGCAAATTCCAAAAAGCAACTTCTGAATGCTGGCAGAGGACATCAGGCACCTAGAAAAGCAGATCATTGTCTTCAAAAACAGGTAGGAAAAAATATAAAAGATGGGAAAAAAAAAAAAAAAAAGAGACAAAAGAGGTAGGGAGGGAGCTCCATCCCAGGAAGGGGTCTTAAAAAGAGAGAAGTTTCCAAACACCAGGAAACACTATCGCTGCCGGGTCTGTGGTGAGCCTTGGAAGCACAGAGGGGAACATAACAGGGAGGAAAATAAATAATTAAGACCAACAGAGTAGGTGCCCAATGGTAACTTTCCCAATGGAGAAGCAGCGCAGACGCCTGCATCCGCCACTAGCAAGCGGGGGCTGGGCAGGGAGGTGCAGGCTGCAGTGCTTTTTAAGAATTGGGCCAGAATGCCCCGAGTGTAACCAGAGTGAACTAACTTGGGCTAGCAAACCAGACTGTGGGATAGCTACAACGTGAAAAGCTCTAACATAAGACACCGCCAGGACCACATACAGAACAAAGGATGGAACAGAATTAGCCGGCTGCAGACCATCCCCCTCCGCTGACAGGAAGCCAGAGCCAGAGGGCCGGAAGGGGGCAATCACAGCCCCAGAGAGACATTAACTACCAAACTGCAAGCAAGCTTCTTCACTAACTAAGACTTCCTGGGGCTCTGGACAGTCACCATTCACCTAAGAAGGGGTGCAGTTGTACACCCAGAAAACTGAGCAGCAGGGACAGGAAAGCCGATAAGTCACTGCGACCGCAGTCGCCAAACACTCGAGCTACTCAGACATGGGAAGGGCACAAAACGCAGGCCCAACCGAGTCTGTACCTCTGAGGACTACCTGAGTGCCTGAGCCTGAGCAGCTTAGACTGGGGAGGTGTATGCAACCCAGGGCCGGCCTCAGAAGGTTCTTGGCAGAGCAACCTAGAGCCTGAACAGTGTGCACCGTGAGTGGGGGTAGGCCCAGCGTGGCTGAGACACTGCAAACACATGCTAGTGTTATTTGTTTGCAGCATCCCTCCTTCCCCACAGTACGACTGAACCAGTGAGCCTAAAAAAAAAAGTGTCCACCACCACCCCTCTTGTGTCAGGGTGGAAAACAGACACTGAAGAGACCAGCAAACAGAAGAAGCTAAAACAGAGTGAACCACCTTGGAAGTTACAGGTGCAATAGATTAAACCCTGTCGTTGGTACTGACTACACAGGAAGGGGACTATAGATCTTGAGAAATATAAGCTGGACCAAGGAAATATCCAAAAATGAACTGACCCCACACTGCCCACAACACCACCAGAGAAAGTCCCAGATATACTTTTACTATTTTTACGATTATTCTTCTGTTGGTTTGTTTTTTCATCTTTTGTTTTTCTTTTTTAACATTTTTTAATTTTTAAGCCCGCTATTTCTCCTTTAATTTTTATTTTTATAACCTACTATTAATTAAAAAAAAAGAGAGACCCTATTTTTAAAGCAAATGCCATATAATATATATTTTTGAGGTTGGTGTTGTTTATTTAATAATTATTGTGACTTTTTTTTCTTTCTTCTTCTTCTTTTCTTTAATATTGTACTTTTAAAGATCCAACCTCTACTCTAGATTTTTAATCTTTGCTTTTTGGTATTTGTTATCAATTTTGTACCTTTAAAACCCTAATCTTCAGTACCCATTTTTACTTGAGAGTGAGATTACTGGCTTGACCGCTCTCTCCTCCTTTGGACTCTCCTTTTTCTCTACCAGGTTGCCTCTGTCTTCTCCCTCCCCCTTCTCTTCTCTACCCAACTCTGTGAATCTCTGTGTGTTCCAGACAGTGGAGACCACTTAGGGAACTGGTTACTGGCTGGATCTGTCTCTCTCCTTTTCATTTCCCTCTTTTATCTTCTTGGCCACCTCTGTCTCCTTCCTCCCTCTTCTCTTCTCTGTATAACTCTGTGAACTTCTCTGATCACTTCAGACAGTGGAGCGCACACAAGGAAGTGATTACTGGCTAGCTTGCTCTCTCCTCTTTTGATCCCACCTCATCTCATTCCAGTCACCTATAACTGTCCCATCCCTCTTCTCTTCTCTATGTAACTCAGTGAACCTCTCTGGGTGTCCCTCAATGTGGAGAAACTTTTCATCTTTAATCTAGATGTTTTATCATTGGTGCTGTATAGATGCAGACGTCTTGATGCTACTGTAAAAATAAAACTGAAAACCAGAGCAGGAGGCTTAAGTCCAAATCTTGAGAACATCAGAGAATTCTTGACTCTAGGGAATATTAATCGATAGGAGCTCATCAAACACCTCCATACCTACACTGAAACCAAGCACCACCCAAGGGCCAACAAGTTCCACAGCAAGACATACCATGCAAATTCTCCAGCAACACAGGAACACAGCCCTGAGCTTCAATATACAGGCAGCTCAAAGTTACTCCAAAACCACTGATATCTCATAACTCACTACTGGACACTTCATTGCACTCCAGAGAGAAGAAATGCAGCTCCACCCACCAGAACACTGACACAAACTTTCCTAACCAAGAAACCTTGACAAGCCACTGATACAACACCACCCACAGTGAGGAAACTCCATAATAAAGAGAATTCTACAAACTGGCAGAATACAGGAAGGCCACCCCAAATGCAGCAATATAACCAAGATGAAAAGACAGAGGAATACCAAGCAGGTAAAGGAACAGGATAAATGTCCATCAAACCAAACAAAAGAGGAAGAGATAGGGAATCTACCTGAGAAAGAATTCTGAATTATGATAGTGAAAATGATTAAAATCTTGAAATCAAAATGGAGTCATAGATAAATAGCCTGGAGACAAGGATTGAGAAGATGCAAGAAAGGTTTAACAAGGACCTAGAAGAAATAAAAAAGAGTCAATATACAATGAATAATGCAATAAATGAGATCAGAAACACTCTGGAGGCAATAAATAGTAAAATAATGGAGGCAGAAGATACAATTAGTGAAGTAGAAGGTAGAATAGTAGAAATAAATGAATCAGAAAGAAAAAATAAAAATGAATTAAAAGAAATGAGGACAACCTCAGAGACCTCCAGGACAATATGAAACACCCCAACATTCGAATTATAGGAGTCTTAGAAGAAGAAGACAAAAAGAAAAACTATGAGAAAATACTTGAGGAGATAATAGTTGAAAACTTCCCTAAAATGGGGAAGGAAATAATCACCCAAGTCCAAGAAACCCAGAGAGTCCCAAACACGATAACCCAAGGTGAAACACCCCAAGACACATATTAATCAAATTAAAAAATATTAAACACAAAGAACAAATATTAAAAGCAGCAAGGGAAAAAGAACAAATAACACACAAGGGCATTCCCATAACGATAACAGATGATCTTTCAACAGAAACTCTTCAGGCCAGGAAGGAATGGCAAGACATACTTAAAGTGATGAAAGAAAATAACCTACAGCCCAGGTTACTGTACTCAGCAAGGATCTTGTTCAAATATGAAAGAGAAATCAAAAGCTTTACAGACAAGCAAAAGCTGAGAGAATTCAGCACCACCAAACCAGCTCTCCAACAAATGCCAAAGGGTATTCTCTAGACAGGAAACACAAAAAGGGTGTATAAACCCAAACCCAAAACAATAAAGTAAATGGCAATAGGATCATACTTATCAATAATTACTTTAGACGTAAATGGCTTGAATGCCCCAACCAAAAGACAAAGACTGGATGAACGGATGCAAAAACAAGACCCCTATATATGTTGTCTACAAGAGACCCACCTCAAAACAAGGAACACATACAGACTGAAAGCAAAGGGATGGAAAAAGATATTCTATGCAAATAGAGGCCAAAAGAAAGCAGGAGTAGCAATATTGATATCAGATAAAATGGATTTTAAAACAAAGGCTGTGAAAAGAGACAAAGAAGGCCACTACATATTGATCAAAGGAACTTATCAATAATTACTTTAGACGTAAATGGCTTGAATGCCCCAACCAAAAGACAAAGACTGGATGAACGGATGCAAAAACAAGACCCCTATATATGTTGTCTACAAGAGACCCACCTCAAAACAAGGAACACATACAGACTGAAAGCAAAGGGATGGAAAAAGATATTCTATGCAAATAGAGGCCAAAAGAAAGCAGGAGTAGCAATATTGATATCAGATAAAATGGATTTTAAAACAAAGGCTGTGAAAAGAGACAAAGAAGGCCACTACATATTGATCAAAGGATCAATCCAAGAAGAAGATATAACAATTATAAATATATATGCACCCAACATATTGCAGAGCACCACAATATGTAAGACAAATGTTAACAAGTATGAAAGGGGAAATTAACAATAACACAACAATAGTGGGAGACTTTAATACCCAACTCACACCTATAGACAGATCAACTAAACAGAAAATTAACAAAGAAATGCAAACTTTAAATAATACAATAGACCAGTTAGACCTAGTTGATACCTATAGGACATTTCACCCCAAAACAATGAATTTCACCTTTTTCTCAAGTGCACACGGAATCTTCTCCAGGATAGATCACATTCTGGGCCATAAATCTAGCCTTGATAAATTCAAAAAAATTGAAATCATTCCAAGCATCTTTTCTGACCATAATGCAGTAAGATTAAATCTCAATTACAGGAGAAAAACTATTAAAAATTCCAACATATGGAGGCTGAACAACACACTTCTGAATAATCAACAAATCACAGAAGAAATCAAAAAAGAAATCAAAATATGAATAGAAATGAATGATAATGAAAACATAACAACCCAAAACCTGTGGGACACTATAAAAGCAGTGCTAAGAGGAAAGTTCATAGCAATACAGGCATACCTCAAGAAACAAGAAAAAAGTCAAATAAATAACTTAACTCTACACCTAAAGCAACTAGAAAAGGAAGAAATGGAGAACCCCAGAGCTAGTAGAAGGAAAGAAATCATAAAAATTAGGGCAGAAATAAATGCAAAAGAAACAAAAGAGACCATAGCAAAAANACAGGCATACCTCAAGAAACAAGAAAAAAGTCAAATAAATAACTTAACTCTACACCTAGAGCAACTAGAAAAGGAAGAAATGGAGAACCCCAGAGCTAGTAGAAGGAAAGAAATCATAAAAATTAGGGCAGAAATAAATGCAAAAGAAACAAAAGAGACCTATTTAATTTTAGCTAGTCTAATGCTAAGTCACTTCAGTCGTGTCCGACTCTGTGCAACCCCATAGACAGCAGCCCACCAGGCTCCCCATCCCTGGGATTCTCCAGGCGAGAACCCTGGAGTGGGTTGCCATTTCCTTCTCCAAGCTAGTCTAATAGACACATATTATTATTTTATTATGGTTTTAAGCTGCATTCTCTAATGACTATTGATGTTGAGCATCTTTTCATATGCTAACTTTCCATCTGCATATCTTCTTTAGAGACTTGTCTGTTCAAATCATTTTCCAATTTTTAAAAACTGGGTTTTTGTCTTTGATTATTGAGTTTTCAGATTTCTTCATATGTTCTAGAGGCAAGTTCTTTATTAGACATATGCTTTGCAAATGTTTTCTTCCAGTCTGTGGGTATGTCTTTATATCCCCTTAACAGTGTCATTTGAAGAGCAAATGTTTTAATTATGATGAAATCCAATTTATCAATGTTTTCTTTTATGAACCGTGCTTTTAGTGTTGTAACTAAATAATCAGGGCCTAACTCAGAATCAAAAGTATTTTTCCTGTTTTTTTCTAGAAATGTTTTAGAGTCTACATTCAGGACAAAGATTCATTTTGAGTTATACTATGAATATGATGCAAGGAATTGACTGAAGGTTTTTGTTTTTTTTTTTTTTAATTTGGATAACCAGTTGTTTTAAAAATATTTGTTAAAAAGACTATTTTTATCTCAACTGATTATATTTGTACCTTTGCTAAAAATCAGTTGTCTATTTATGCCTATATACATTTTCATCTATTTCTGAACTCTCCCTTCTGTTCCACTGAAGTTATTTTGGCCACTCTAGGTCATTTGCATTTCCATATGTATTTTAGTTATCAGTTTCTACAAAAGAAAAAGTACATTTTGATTGGCATTATGTTGAGTGTATATATCAATTTGAGAATTGACTTTTTATCAATATTGAGTCTCCCAATTTATGAACATTATATGTCAATTCATTAATTCTTCAGTTTCTCTCAGCACTTTAGGTTTTGGTCAGTTTTATTCTAGAGTATTTTATTTTTTTAATCTATTTCTGAACTCTCCCTTCTGTTCCACTGAAGTTATTTTGGCCACTCTAGGTCATTTGCATTTCCATATGTATTTTAGTTATCAGTTTCTACAAAAGAAAAAGTACATTTTGATTGGCATTATGTTGAGTGTATATATCAATTTGAGAATTGACTTTTTATCAATATTGAGTCTCCCAATTTATGAACATTATATGTCAATTCATTAATTCTTCAGTTTCTCTCAGCACTTTAGGTTTTGGTCAGTTTTATTCTAGAGTATTTTATTTTTTTAATGCTATTATAGTTAGTATATATTCTTTTAAAAATTCTGAGTATTTGCTGCTAACATATAGAAATAAACTTGATAGTTATATATTGATTTTGGATCCTGAAATATTGTTAAACCTAATTATTAAATCCGGTTGATTTTTTTTGTTGTTGTTAATTCCATTGCAATTGCTACATAGACAGCCATGTTACCTGCAAAGACAGTTATATTACTTTTTTGCTAATTTTCATACTTTTTTGTTCTCGTTTTTATCTTATTATATATTCTATAATATCTTGCTGCTGCTGCTTTTAAGTCGCTTCAGTCATGTCCGATTCTATGTGACCCCATAGACGGCAGCCCACCAGGCTCCCCCATATCTGGGATTCTCCAGGCAAGAACACTGGAGTACGTTGCCATTTCCTTCTCCAATGCATGAAAGTGAAAAGTGAAAAGTGAAAGGGAAGTCGCTCAGTCGTGTTCGAGTCTTAGCGACCCCACGGACTGCAGCCTACCAGGCTCCTCCCATGGGATTTTTCCAGACAAGAGTACAGGAGTGAGTTGCCATTGACTTCTCCACTAAATATCTTAAAGTGAAGCGAAGTCGTTCAGTCGTGTCTGACTTTTTGCAACCCCATGGACTTTTGCCTATCAGGTTCTGAGGAGCCTCTCAATCCATGGAATTTTCCAGGCAAGAGTACTGGAGTGGGTTAAATAGTAAATAGAAGTGCTAAAACCATACATCCTTGTGCCATTTGGATATGGAATAAAAGTCATTCAATTTTTTGCCAATTAAATATGATTTTACCTGTAGGTTTTTCATAGATGCCTGTATTAGACCAAGAAAGTACCTTTCTATTCCTACTTTGCCAAGAGACTTTATCAGGGATGGAGACTGAGTTTTAAGATTTTTTTCAGTATCTATAGAGATGACCATGTGATCTTTTTTTTATAGTTGTAAATTTAGTGAATTACATTGATTGAGTTTTAAATATTAAGCCAATCTTGCATCCCTAAGATAAACTACATTTAGTTATGAAATATTATCCTTTTTTTTTTTTTTTGGATGTGGACCATTTTTAAAGTCTTTATTGAATTTGTTGCAATATTGCTTCTGATTAGTCCAGATAAATGTTTATCAATTCTATTTTCAAAAAACCCACTTTGGGGTTCACTGATGTTCTCTAATATTTTCTCTTTTCTATTTCATTGATGTCTGCTCTACTCGTTGCTTCCTTTCTTCTTACTTTGGGTTTAATTTGCTGTTTTTCTAATTTTTCAAGGTAGGATCTTTTATAATAAATTTGGTACCTTTCTCCTTTCCTAATATAGATGTTTTTATAAACACTCTAAGTTCTACTTTAGCATCATCTGCCAATTTTCATATGTTGTGTTCACACACTTATTAAATTTAAAATACTTTCTGATGTTCTTTTTGATTTCTTCTTTGAACCATAGGTTATTTACCATTTGTTTCCAAACACTGGATATATTCCCAGGTATCTATGTTATTTACTTCAAATTTAATTTTGTAAATGGAAGAGCATGTATTTATTACTCAGTTTTTAAAAATTTTAATAGGACTTTTATGGCCAAGAATATATCTACCTTAAAGATATCTCTAGTCTTTCCCATTCTATTGTTTTCTTTATTTCTTTGCATTGATCACTGAGGAAGGTTTTCTTAACTCTCCTTGCTATTCTTTATAACTCTGCATTCAGATAAGTTTATCTTTCCTTTTTGCATCCCTTCTCAGCTATTTGTAAGGCCTCCTCAGACAACCATTTTGCCTTTTTGCATTTCTTTTTCTTAGGGATGGTTTTGATCCCTGCCTCCTGTACAATGTCACAAACCTCCATCCATAGTTCTGCAGGCACTCTGTCTACAGATCTAATTCCTTGAATCTATTTCTCACTTCCACTGTGTAATCATAAGGGATTCAATTTAAGTCATACCTGAATAGGCTAGTGGTTTTCCCTACTTTCTTCAATTTAAGTCTGAATTTGGCAATAAGGAATTCATGATCTGAGCCATAGTCAGTTCCCAGTATTCTTTTTGCTGACTATATAGAGCTATTCCATCTTCAGCTGCAAAGAATATAATCAATCTGATTTTGGTATTGACCATCTGGTGATGTCCATGTGTAGAGTCTTCCCTTGTGTTGTTGGCAGAGGGTGTTTGCTATGACTAAAACTATGAGTTCTCTTGGCAAAAATCTGTTAGCCTTTGCCCTGCTTCATTTTATACTCCAAGGCCAAATTTACCTGTTACTTCAGGTATCTCTTGACTTCCTACTTTTGCATTCCATCCCCCTGGGATGAAAAGGACATCTTTTTTTCATGTTAGTTCTAGAAGGTCTTGTAGGTCATCATAGAACCATTCAACTTCAGCTTCTTTGGCATTAGTGGTTGGGACATAGACTTGGATTATTGTGATGTTGAAAGGCTTTCCTTGGAAATGAACAGAGATCATTCTGTCATTTTTGAGACTGCAAACAAATACTTCACTTCAGACTTTTTTGTTGACTATGATGGATACTCCGTTTCTTATAAGGGATTTTTGGCTACAGTAGTAGATATAGAAATCATCTGAATTAAATTAGCCCATTCTGGTCCATTTTAGTTCATGATTCCTAAACCGTCGATGTTCACTCTTGCCATCTCCTGTTTGACTGCTTTCAATTTATCTTGATTCATGGATCTAACATTCCAGGTTCCTATGCAATATTGTTCTTTACAAGAACATTAGAGATAACAAGGGAACGTTTCATGTAAAGATGGGCACAATAAAGGACAGAAGCAGTAAAAACCTAATGGAAGCAGGAGATGTTATGAAGAGGTGATAAGAATACACAGAGGAACTATACAAAACTGGCTTATTGGAAAAGACCCTGATGCTGGGAAATATTGAACTGATATTCTACCTTGGAAATATTCCTTGTGTGCCTGTGAAAACTGTATATTCTGCTGTTTTTGAGTGTGGATTCTATAGTTATTAATTAAGCTAAGTTAACTGAGAGTGTTGTTCAAGTCTTTCATATTCTTGTTGCTATTCTGTCTAGTCTGTTCTATTAATTATTTTTGTTGTTCGGTCACTCAGCCATGTCCAACTCTTTGCAACCCCATGGAGATGGACAGCAGCATGCCAGGCTTCCCTCTCCTTCACCATCTCCTGGAGCTTGCTCAAACTCATATCCACTGAGTCAGTGATGCCATCCAACCATCTCATCTTCTGTCATCCCCTTCCCCTCCTGCCTTCAATCTTTCCCAGCATCAGGGTCTTTTCTCATGAGTCAGCTCTTCACATCAGGTGGCCAAAGTATTGGAGCTTCAGCTTTAGCATCAGTCCTTCCAATGAATATTCAGGACTGATTTCCTTTAGGATTGATCAGTTTAATCTCCTTGCCGTCCAAGGGACTCTCAAGAGTTTTCTCCAACACCACAGCTCAAAAGCATCAATTCTTTGGTGCTCAGCCTTCTTTATGGTCCAACTCTCACAGCCATACATGACTATTGGAAAAACCCATAGCTTTGACTATATGGACGTTTGGTGGCAAAGTAATGTCTGAGAGAGGGATACTGAAACCTCTGACTATAGATTGGTCTAGTTTTCTAGCAGTTTTATCAGCTTTGTTACATAATCTTTAAATCTTTATTATGTGTATCAATATTTAGAATTCATTATGACTCTTCATAAATTGACCTCTTTCTAATTATTAAATGACATTCTTTATTTCTTTATGTTCTTTGCTCAATAATCTACTTTGTGCTGACATTAATATAGCCAGTGCAACTTCCTTTTGATTAATGTAAGATGCTGTAAATTGTCCTATCATTCTATTTTTATCTTTTGCGTTTGTATATTTGAGGTCTTCTTCTAATAAGCAGCATAAGACTGGGTGTTGCTTTTTAATCAGATCTTCATTAATAGTGTAGAATTGTTGGTTGATGGTGTTTTTTTTTTTTTTTCAGTACTTTGAAGATGTTGCTCCACAGTATTTTTCCTTGGATTTTTTTTCCTTACAAGCTATCAGCTCTTATATTTATTCCTGTGAATATAAGTTGTTTTCCTCCACACCATCCTTTAGCCACTTTTAAGATTTTCCCTTTATCTTTGTTTTTGTGCAATGTGATTTTTATGTATTTTGACATGGTTTTCTTAGTGTTCCTTATGCTTATGCTTCATTAACATCTGTGGGTTTATAGTTTCTTCCAAATTTGAAAAAAATTCAGCCTTTATTTCTTCAAATATTTCTTTGTCTCTCCCCTAGCTTTGGGAATCCCAATTATACATGTATTGGGCTGCCAAAAAATATTCCACACATCATGTTCTATGCATCTTTTCTGATGCTTCATTCTTTTGATTTTCATTTTGTATAGCTAGCTCCTGTTATTCTTAAAACTTACTAATCTCTTCTGCATTGTCTAATCTAACAATAAGCATATCTTATATATTCATGACTTCCCTGGTGGCTCAGAGGTTAAAGCGTCTGCCTCCAATGCGGGAGACCCGGGTTCGATCCCTGGGTCAGGAAGATCCCCTGGAGAAGGAAATGGCAACCCACTCCAGTATTCTTGCTTGGAGAATCTCATGGACTGAGGAGCCTGGTGGGCTGCAGTACCTGGGGTCACAAAGAGTCGGACACGACTGAGTGACTTTACTTACTTACTACTTATATATTCATACTCTGTAGTTTTCATCTCAGAGGGTAGATTTTTTGTTGTTGTTGGTTTTGGTTTTGTATTCCTTTGCTCGGTCTCTCAGTCATGCCTGACTCTTTGCAAACCCTGTGGTCATGTCCGACTCTTTGTATTCCTAGATTCTACTTAAGTTTTTTTTTTTTTTCTAATATGGAAAAAAGTTCTGTTTTCATGTTTTCTGCTTATTTTAATATGTGTTAGCTCTAGATCTTTTTTTAATTGAATGTCAGGCATGGTAAATTTTACCTCACTGGGTGCTGGATATTTTGCATTTCTATAAATTTTTTTGAGATTTGCTGTAGTACAAAGTTAAGTTACTTGGAAATATTTTGTTCCTTTTACATCTGATTTTTAAGAACTGTTCAGCAGGACTAGAACAGCGCTTAGTCCAGGGCTAATTCTTTCTCTACTAGGTAAAAATTGAGTACTGTACTCAATACCCTGTCAGTCATATGATTTTTCAGTCTGGTTGGTGGAGATGACACTTTTCCTAGCCCTACCCACTGTTAGTTCTTTCCTGGCCTTGGATAGTTTTCTATATGCTGATCAATGCTCAGCTAAATACTTAAGGGATACAAAGTGCAGGTCCTGGAGTTCTGTCTCTGGCACCTCTCTCTTCACCAGTACTCTGTCCTGCAAACTCTAAGTACCTTGGTCCTCACAAATTCACAAACCTTAGCTCTGTTCCCTCAATACTGGGAGTCACCTGGGTTTCACTGCCTGGCTCTATGAGTTAGAAACTCTCAAGGCAGAAACATAGGACAACCACAGAATTCCCCTTATTTGTTTCCCTTCTTTTAGGAATGTCCTTCCTTGCACAATATCCAGTGTGTTAAAAACTGTTTCACAGAATTTATTTGTTTTCATGATTTCTATTGGGGATGTAAACCTTCTCAGATACTCTACCTTGGACATAAATGGAAGTGCATAGTTTAATTTCATAACTTGCATTTTTCAACAGAGACCCAGGCTGGTACAATCTATACCTATCAAACAGTGCTGAGTAATTCATAGCTAAACAAAAATAAAACAGGATTATTCATTGCCCTCTCAATAGCTGCCAAATGGTTATCACTCGATAATGAGTACTGTGTACATACTGCTTAACCTACTATGTCTTAGCCATTTTGCTAGATAGTTTACTTATTTCTCATTCTTAGTAACACATTATGAGGTTTTTGTTTGTTTTTTTTTTTTTTTTTTTTTTTTTTTTACCGCTTATGTAAGTGAGGGAAATTAGGTTTGTTATTGTGGTTGTTTAGTCTCTAAGTCATGTCTGACTCTTTGAGACCCCCATGGACTGTGGCACACCAGAGTTCCCTGTCCTTCACTATCTCTCAGTTTGCTCAAACTTATGCCCATTGACTTGGTGATGCTACTCAACCATCTCATCCTCTGTCACCTCCTTCTCCTCTTGCCCTCAATATTTCCCAACTTCAGGGTCTTTCCCAATGAGATGGCTGTTCCCATCAGGTAGCAAAAGTATTGGAGGCATCAGTCCTTCCACTGAATATTCAGTGTTGATTTCCTTTAGGATTGACTGGTTTAATCTAATTGCTCTTTAAGGGACTCTCAAGAAATTAGGCTTAGGAATGTGAAAAAATGTTCCAAATATCCAGTAAGTGATGTATTTAGCTTTCAAATTCAGATGATTCTGATTCCAAAGACTTTACTTTTTATAGTACTTTGGTTATTATTTATCATAAAATACAAATAGGACATTTAATAATGGATTATCTAATTGTACATTCCAGCTGAACATTCTAACGTAACCACCTTAAAAGATTTTGCTGACTAACAGAATTTTAAAAGAGACTTTCTATAGATCAGGAGGGAAAGAAAATTTATATTGCAAGAATGAAAGTCATAAAATGAAAAGAATATAGAGTGGGTAATTTTACAACTTAGATTAATGATGAATACTGAGAACAAGAGTTTGCAGAAGAAAAGGAGGCCCAGAGATTCAGAAATCCACAGGAATGCATAGAGAAGGACATTGGTTCACTTACCAAACACCAAACATAGGGCATGGTTGCAGGCATAGGAACAAAACTTCAGGATTTTTTAGAAGTTGTATTATTTTGGTGGCTTACAAAGCCCTTCTTAAATGTTGGATAAATGAGTTTTTTAAAACTTAATATTACCAATTTAAACTTTGTTACATGTATACAATATTTTTTTATTTAAAAATATTACCAAAAACTCATATTCTTTTTATTGATACTCTCAGATCATGGTGTAAATATTTTAAATAAATAAAATTTTAATAACTAAATCTTTTAAGTCCAAAATGTAACCATTTTAAAAACATCTGTATTATTATAACTTTTCAGTTCAGTTGCTCAGTCATGTCCGACACTTTGCGGCCCATGTATCGCAGCATGCCAGCCTTCCCTGTCCATCACCAACTCCCGGAGTTCACTCAAACTCATGTCCATTGATTTGGTGATGCCATTCAGCCATCTCATCCTCTGTCATCCCCTTCTCCTGCTGTTCCCAATCCCTTCCAGCATCAGAGTCTTTTTCAATTAGTCAACTCTTCACATGAGGTGGCCAAAGTATTGGAGTTTCATCTTTAGCATCATTCCTTCCAAAGAAATCCCAGGGTTGATCTCCCTCAGAATGGTCTGGTTGGATCTCCTTGCAGTCCAAGGGACTCTCAAGAGTCTTCTCCAACACCACAGTTCAAAAGTGTCAATTCTTTGGTGCTCAGCTTTCTTCATAGTCCAACTCTCATATCCATACGTGACCACTAGAAAAACCATAGCCTTGACTAGAAGTACCTTTGTTGACAAAGTAATGTCTCTGCTTTTTAATATGCTGTCTAGGTTGGTCATAACTTTCCTTCCAAGGAGTGAGCGTCTTTTAATTTCATGGCTGCAATCACCATCTGCAGTGATTTTGGAGCCCCCCAAAATAAAGTCAGCCACTGTTTCCTCATCTATTTGTCATGAAGTGATGGGACTGGATGCCATGATCTTAGTTTTCTGAATGTTGAGATTTAAGCCAACCTTTTCACTCTTCTCTTTCTATTTCTCAAGAGGCTCTTTAGTTTTTCTTCACTTTCTGCCATAAGGGTTGTGTCATCTGCATATCTGAGGTTATTGATATTTCTCCCAGCAATCTGGATTCCAGCTTGTGCTTCATCCAGCCCAGCATTTCTCATGATGTACTCTGCATAGAAGTTAAACAAGCAGGGTGACAATATACAGCCCTGATGTACTCCTTTTCCTATTTGGAACCAGTCTGTTGTTCCATGTCCAGATCTAACTGTTGCTTCCTAACCTGCATACAGGTTTCTCAAGAGGCAGGTCAGGTGATCTGGTATTCCCATCTCCTTCAGAATTTTCCACAGTTTATTGTGATCCACACAGTCAAAAGCTTTGGCATAGTCAATAAAGCAGAAATAGATGTTTTTCTGGAACTCTCTTGCTTTTTCCATGATCCAGCGGATGTTGGCAATTTGATCTCGGGTTCCTCTGCCTTTTCTAAAACCAGCTTGAACATCTGGAATTTCATGGTTCACATATTCTGAAGCCTGGCTTGGAGAATTTTGAGCATTACTTTACTAAAGTGTGAGATGAGTGCAACAAAGTACACTGAAGCTACATAAATCCCATACATACTGTGCTAATGATGCTCTCAGCACTAGTGTAACCTGTGTACTCAAGCACAACCTTACATGAGAAGTGGGTCTGCTTCAGAGTCACACTTCCTCACTAAAAGCTCATTACATATCATGGGTACAGTGTCTATGAGACTATGAAAAGAAAATTTACATAATATGAGATCTATTTCCTCAGGGATAACTGGAAGTAAAATATCACCTTGAAACATATTAGGACAAAGTAATAAATTTTCTAAAATGGCTCTTTATTCATTTCAGCTTTTTAAAACTTCATATGTTGAAGTAAAATGTAAACTTTAAGACTATTTCATTCTCATTAAACGAAGGCCTAAAAAAGAATCCTGGCTGTACAAATGAATACTCGTGTGATGATCTTTTTTGTTTTTTTCTGTAACATGGTTGTAAAGAATAGAAGTGGGGCTGATTTTCCTATGTCTCAGCATTCTTCAAGCATCCAAGGATGTTAGAGTTAAATCTTCTAGAGGGAAAAGAGACTCTGATACCTTTAAACAGGATTTGACTTTAAAAAAAAAGCGAGGGACAAAGTGATGGTACATCTGAGTTGTCAGTGTGTGATAGTCACTCAGTCATGTCCAACTCTTTGCAACCCCATGGACTGTAGCCCACCAGGCTCCTCTCAAGGAAGATAATTCCCTCTCAAGGCAAGAATACTGGAATGGGTAGCCATTCCCTTCTCCAGGGCATCTTCCAACTCAGGCATCGAATCCTTGTCTCCTGCATTGCAGGCAGATTCTTTACCATCTGAGCTACCAAGGAAGCTCAGCTCTTAGGAAAACTATTAATATATGTAACACAATACAGTGATACTGTGGATACAGGGAAAGACTCATTACAGGACATATACAGTTTTAAGAAGAGGGCTTGACGGCAGACTCTGTAAAACCTTTTTTCCCAATTATTTTCTAGAGAAAGTGGAAAAGAAAAGAAAAACAGAATTTTAAAACTGACAGAGATCTTGGGAATTATTTTGATGTAAATCTTTTATTTTGGGAACTTCCCTTACAACCAGTGGTTAAGATTTTGCATTCCAAGGCAGGGAGTGAAGATTCGATCGCTGGTTGAGGAACACATGCCTTGCAGCCAAAATACCAAAATATAAAAGAAAAGCAATATTGTAACAAGTTCAATAAAGATTTTAAAAATGGTCCTCATCCAAAAAAAAAAAAAAATCTTAAAAAAAAAAACCTTTTATTTTGCACTTGAAGAAAAATCCAAGAATAGCAAGTGAAGGTGAATTGCTCAGAAGACAATAGCAGAAAGAGCTAGGACTATCACCCAACTTTGCTGCTCTCACAGGACCCATATTTTAAACTAAAGAAATATATATTCTGTGTGATATCCAACAGGTATTTGTTGGTTTGTTTTTACTTAACAGGAATGCTTGTACATTTTTATGACAAGTATTTTATAGAATTTGATTTGTCTTTAAATCTGTTGGGTGTTGAGTGCCAATCAAATGATTCTTAAGGTTATTTTTTATTTTGTAAGTACTAGTACACCTACAAGTAAAAGTATGTGGTTAGAGTGCTAATGACAATATTTACTGAAGAAGATTAGGGGATCGGTCACTTTAATAGGGTTGGGAAACACCCTGCCCCAAGGCCAACTTTTGGGTGGAGGGGAGGGAATTAAACCCATTTCTAAGTAATTCTTGGGAGGAAAAAATGCCTAACATTTTTAGTGAAATGTTGAAAAATGGCTGATGAGAGTTCCCTTTTAGCAGCTGTATCTTTCTAGTAGCATATATTGTTATTATCATGAGAAATATATACTGCAGCACAATAAATTAAATTAAAATATCAACTCTTTTGTGCTCAGTTCAGTTTAGCAATATTTATTGCCCCCTTCAATCAACACCTATTTATTATTGAATATCCACAAAACACCAGAGGCATTGCTAAAAGTACAGTGGTGACCAAGAGTAGTCCTTACCTTCAAGAAATTTCCAACTTGAAGGGAAACCAAGGCAAGCAAAGAAGAAAGAGGCAACTGAAATCTTACTGTGATTTGCTCAAAAAAAAAAAAAAATATGGGGAAATCTGCTAAAGAATGTCTAGAGAGAGAAAAAAGTGAACAGAACTTTGTCACTTTGGCTATTAGAGAGAATTAATTATAAATAACCAATATGGAGAAGGGCTTCCTAGGTAGCTCAGTGGTAAAGAATCTGCCTATCATTGCAAGAGATGGGGATTCAATCCCTGGGTCAGGAATATCACCTGGAGGAAGAAATGGCAATCCACTCCAGTGTTCTTGGCTGGAGAAATACATGGACAGAGGA
The DNA here is from genome assembly GCA_006408695.1 of Aepyceros melampus. Lineage (NCBI taxonomy): Eukaryota > Metazoa > Chordata > Mammalia > Artiodactyla > Bovidae > Aepyceros > Aepyceros melampus. Next base: position 95,029 of record SJXQ01001599.1, on the reverse strand, counting down.
GACTGGTGGGCTACAGTGTATGGGGTTGCAAAGAGTTAGACACGACTAAGCAGGCAAGCAAGCTTAACACTGGTAAATCTACTGGTCCTTATGGGAATCTTTGAACCATTATGTCCACTAGTTTGAGCACAGCTGTAAAAACTGATTTCAGTTTAATGTGTTTAACATCTTTTTTATTGGTATATATTTATACAAAGAACTGATAGAGTGTTAGGAATTGGCTGTCAAATTGGCTGGTTTGTCCTACTTCCTCCTCTCTACTCACACAATAAGCAACAAAAACCTGATAGAATGCATTTAGGAACATAATAAAAATAGGAATTACATATTGGAAAGTCTATTTGAAAATTTCTGTGAGTTCCTTTATTTTTTTTCTCTTTGCTTCATACCACTTGGTATTTCTCAACCATCATCCCTCAATGCCTCTGACAGTCCTAGATACTTCAGTCATCTATAGTTACACTTTAGAAACCAACAGGTAAAGAACTATATCATTTCAAATGATAACATCTGTGTCTTGTTCTTTTCATTCTTAGAAATGAAAAATATTGACTTTCACTATTGTTTCAGAGACTAAAACAGAATATGCCTGGAGTTGTTTGAAAGACTCCCTACAGGAAAATAAAAATATTTGCTTTTCAAAGAATAAGCAAACAGAAATAACAGAACCTCAATTATGACAGATAAGTGAGCATGTCATGGGCAGATTCAGACTAGACACCAGCTATTATATAGAAAATAAATAAGCTATAAGGATGTACTGTACATCACAGGGAAATATAGACATTATCTTATAATATTGAATCACTATGTTATACATCTAAAATTAATATAATATTGCAAGTCAACTATCCTTTAAATTTATGTTAATTATGTCAAAAGTCATTTATGAAATGTATCTTCTTGATTACAAGACATCTTTTTCCCTACAAGAATTTTTAAAGGTAATCTCAATGATTGCTCAGTAATTTTTATTGTTTGTACAAATGTCTCAGTAATCTTCCCATGAGGAAGATGACACTGTCTAGACTGGGGAGTCTCTAAGCTATATTACATTCCTGGAAGTCTCTTGTGAGAAGAAAACTTTCAAAGCTTACATCGTTCCCGCCAAGCACTTGTAGAGTCTTTACTTTGCATCTCATAGGTACATGAGATTCTGAAATTTAAATGGAAAACTAAGATTATTCATAGAAACTCCTGGAGACTAAAATTGATGAATTAATGAACAACTTAAGGCGGGAATGGATAAAGTGAAGGCATTATCTTATGCACTGTAAGATGGGTAGGTTAGATGAAAGTAAAGTTATAAAAAGATTTGTCTGTGAAATAGATATTTATTGGGCATCTAGGTCAATTACTAGCACATGTACTCTCATTTAAGTTTCCCAACCGTCCATCTACAGATGAAACTGAGGCTTAGAAACTTATCAATAGTTGGAAAATTGTAGCACTTATTTTCACAAAAGCCCATGCTCTCTCCACTAAACCAACAGCCAACATGTGCTCCATGAGCAGACTGCCTGGGTGTAAAGATGTCATCCCTCCTTACATTAACAAAAGGCAAACTGAATGACAAATTGAGGCTCTAGAGCAAACTCGTGGGTCTACAGGCTTTAATACTGTGTATGTGCCCTGCTCTCTGCCTTCTGCTTCTTTATTTTCCCTAGTTTCCTGCCTGTCCCTTTATTTTCCTCACCTAGCATTGGTGAGGACCAGCAGAGTTACAAAGAACAAAAAAACCTAGCTCTACCTGACTTAAGACAAAAAGATTTGCCTAACTGAAAAACTCAAGGTCACTGGCTCTAGGCCTAGATGAATCAAGGGTCTCGGGCAATATGAAGACTTGATTTTTTTTTTTTTTTTCATTTCTCTGTTCTGTGTTTCTCTTGTTGGTTGCATTTTTGAGGCCCTTCATGGAGACACGGTGGCTGCCAGCAGCTTCAGGCTTACTTCCTTATATGTCTGTATCTAGTGGAGGATGAAGGAATGGATAAATATTTTGTCTAACATTAGTATGTGGTGTGACTCATATTGGGGAGAATTAACAGATTCTTGAACCAATCCCCCTCAATGGAAGAATGTGATGCAGAGTTGGCCAGGCTGGAACCACATTCCCATTCTCTAAGATGGGGATGAAGACAAAACCACTAGTCACATGGTAGTGACAGCGGGTATTTCCCCAAGAACAATAAAAATGCTGTACTCAGAAAACATGACATTCCACTACAGAATTAGAAGAAGACAGAAATATTTTCTATTAAAAAAAAAAATCTGCCACACGTGCACCAAAGCTAGAAGCGTTTGCCAATAACAGTGACAAACACATCATGGATAATTTAAGACCAAGCAAACACTGATAGAAAATATATCATGGTCATGCTTCTGCATGTTCAGCTCAGACCTGATGAGTGAGAGCCACCTCATATACAGGGAATCCTGATGTAGAACATCACCCAAAGACAGGCAACAGATTGACGAGACCTAGAACACAAGTCCCATATTCAAAAGATTGGCATTTCATGCAACCATGGTGGCAGAAAACTCCTCATTTGTCAGAATATCTGGTATCATTTCATGGAACAGAGTTTGAGAAATATTGCATTTTTATTCCTCCCTCTCAGTAAATATTCATGTAGGAATATATACAAAAACACACCTAATTTATACACAGTTATTTGATAGCCTGAGTCTGGGAAAGAAAGCAGAGTTTATAATTTTGGTGGTATTGAAAGAGAAAAACAGATACCATATATTAACACATATATGTGGAATCTAAAAAAATGGTTCAGATGAACCTGTTTGGAAGACAGAAAGAAAGACAGAGATATAGAGAACAAATGTATGGACACCACAGGTGGAAGAGGGGTGCAATGAATTTGGAGAGTGTGATTGATGTATATACATTACTGATACTCCATATAATATAGATAACTATATATATATATCAGTTCATATATATGATATATATATATATATCAGTTCAGTTCAGTTCAGTCGCTGAGTTGTGTCCGACTCTTTGGCGACCCCATGAATCACAGTACGCCAGGCCTCCCTGTCCATCATCATTTCCCAGAGTTCACTCAGACTCACGTTCATCAAGTCCGTGATGCCATCCAGCCATCTCATCCTCTATTGTCCCCTTCTCCTCCTGCCCCTAATCCTTCCCAACATCAGAGTCTTTTCCAATGAGTCAACTCTTCACATGAGGTGGCCAAAGTACTGAAGTTTCAGCTTTAGCATCAGTTTCATGCTCTCCCCTACACCTCTGACTTTATTGGGGGCTGGCCCCCATTACCTCTCTCTGAGAAGGAGTTAACTTACAGCTCCAAGTCAATAAAAATTCCTGGGCATGACAAGGGTCTCAGGTCAAACCTCTTTGCTGGCAGACTAGCTTGTGTGACAGGATTATCCGAACTCCTGCCACATGATTGTTTACTACTTCTCAACCATAAACAGCACAGAGAGTTTGGGGTATTTTGAAGGTCTTAATTAGCATAGGGCTTTTCTCATTGTTGAGCCAACGATTGCCACCAGGCCTTCATGTCCTTAGGCACCTGGGAATATGTTAATCAATGTATTTGGAATATAGAAAAGGAAATATAGTAGTTTTTGATGTTAGCAATACTAGACTTTTTGAGTTCATGAATTTTCTCCTTTGTTATAGATGACTGTAATTGGTTATAAATCACTGTGTCCTTGCTATGTACAAGTGTAACTTTATCACTATCTTGAGACTAAATAGATCTTAAGGGGAACATTGGTGAAGGGTTTTCATTTGTTGGGCTGATGTTTGCTGCTAAATCTCCATATTCCCTGCCCTTATAATGAATATAGCTAGTATATAGGAGAAATAAGTATTAACCTTTAAGATTAATCATGTTAACCTTGGGTTAAATAAATTCCTTTCTTGATTGTAGCTCACTACACCCTCACCCTATGGGAATGCAACTTTATCCGGAGGGTGGTGCCTGGTTTAAGAAAAAACACCCTTGGAAAAAATAAGTTTTTTGGTTATCAGAAAGAAAGGGTCATAAAGTGTCAGCAGGCCTCATGGCCAGAAGATGATGTAAAACCCCTAAGACCTTTTTGTATACATTTATGCAAAGCACCTGATTTTGATAAAGGTCAGGACTGCTGACCCCCACGTGACTCTGTATTCATCCCTATGTGTAACAAAAAGTATATAAGCAAACCTGAAAATAAACAAAACGAATCAGTTTCTGGAAAGACTGATTCCCCCGTGTCATTTCTTTCTTGTTCTCCGTTTTTCTGGCTGAATTCCCATCTGGGGCATGGGTACTCACCAGCCTGCTAATTATGCCTGGGCTTCTAACATCACACCGGGGAGGCCTCAGTGCCTCCTCTCCTTTGGGAGAACGGAAAGACGCCTGTGGCCTACGTAGGTGGGGATTAGTATTCCACATAAACCAAGTTATTCAGCCTCTTTATCTCCACTAATATTTCCTACTACAGTATCCGTTTCTAATCTCTCTCTATATCTGTAATTAAATAAGTTTTTTCCTAGAACGCCAATTCCGTCCCCACCTTCAAATTACCCTGGATCCACCGGGGCTGGACCCCGGCAAGATGAGATCGTCTGGGACCTGGGATTCTCTACCAGAGACAAAGATCTCCTCCAGCAACAGAATACAAAGAAGCTCTGAATGACAAAGTGACCACGCGCAGGTGCAGCTGGGAGAATTATGAACAGTAGGACGAACACCACACAAGACACCAAAAGGTGACAAACCAACCGCCATTTCTGCGATGCCAGGAGCAGAGCAGGGCACCGCGGCAGGATCCCTGCACAGGGCGCCGCCAGAGGGGCAGGCAGACCCACAGGCCTGCCCCCCATTATCCTCTTTAGAACCGGAGAAGCTACCCTCCGGGAGCAGCAGGGCACCTCTTTCTTGTTTTTGCTCCTTTGACCTACAGAAAGAGCCTTAATAAAATCTTCCCTGAAATTCTGCCTGGCCCCTTATCAATTTCTACTTGATTAAAGGGTCCAAAGACCCCAGTGGGCAACACGACTTCACAGTGTTCTTGGGTTTTTCCTTATGTCTTTACCTCTTTAGAAACATTTGGGAACTTCCCTGGTGGTCCAGAAGTTAAAAATTTGCCTGTCAACATATGGGTACAGTTTGACCCTTGGTCAGGGGAGATTCCATGGCCCCCCACTCCAGCACTCTTGCCTGGAAAATCCCATGGACGGAGGAGCCTGGTGGGCTGCAGTCCGTGGGATTGTAAGAGTCAGACACGACTGAGCGACTTCACTTTCACTTTTCACTTTCATGCATTGGAGAAGGAAATGGCAACCCACTCCAGTGTCTTGCCTGGAGAATCCCAGGGACGGGGGAGCCTGGTGGGCTGCCGTCTATGGGGTCACATAGAGTCGGACACGACTGAAGCAACTTCACAGCAGCAGCAGCAGCAGCAGGGGAGATTCCACACCCCGCAGGGCAACTAAGCCTGTGCACCACAACTAATTACTGAGCCCGCACTCTAGAGCCTGTGCTCCACAACAGAAGAAGTCACCACAGTGAGAAGCCCCCACACACGGCAACTAGAGAGCAGCCCCTGCGACAAGACAGCCCGAGTGTAGCAAGGAGGACCCTGTGCAGCCAAATAAATGAACAAGCAGACACTGGGGTTGCTCAGAACAGAAACAGGCAGAGTGAGGCCAAGACAATTAAAAGAGAGCCAGGGACACCGACAAGCAAGCAAACAGACACCCACAAGGACACCTACAAGTTTCTAACAGGAGAATAGGGCACGGACCTTTCATTATTATTGAAAGGAAACACACCAGTTTACTGCAAAGATTCAACCCTTAGCATTACCCTAAGGTTTTAAATGAATTTTATTATTCAGTAACATCAATTTGGAGAAGACTGTTGAGAGTCCCTGGGACTGCAAGGAGATCCAACCAGTCCATCCAAAAGGAGATCAGTCCTGGGTGTTCATTGGAAGGACTGATGTTGATGCTGAAACTCCAAGACTTTGGCCACCTGATGCGAAGAGCTGACTCATTTGGAAAGACCCTGATGCTGAGAAAGGTTGAGGGCAGGAGAAGAAGGGGACGACAGAGGATGAGATGACTGGATGGCATCACTGACTCAATGGGCATGAGTTTGGGTGGACTCCGGGAGTTGGTGATGGACGGAGGCCTGGCGTGCTGCAGTTCATGGGGTCTCAAAGAGTCGGACATAACTGAGCGACTGAACTGAACTGAACATGAGTTTATTTGTCGAGACCTACCTCTGGGCCTCAGTGTCAGGCACTCAAGAAACAAAGATGGAGGCCCGTCCTGACCCTAGGTGTTCGTGGTGTTGTGAGGGAGACAAGTACCTAATCAGCTACGGTTTGGGCTGAGATCCCTAATGGGACCTTATGCAAGAGGCTATAGAGGGGCTATCCCGAGTGCCTCCACTGCTAGGCAGCCAGGGTGAACCCGCGCACATCCCCAGCCATGGGGTCCCCCTAGATCAGTCCCGGGGCAGCTACGCTGAGGGCCCAGACCAGTGATGGAGCAGGGGGCCATCAGGGATGGAGGAAGGAAACCCTCCCCCAGGCCCTACTGACTGCTCTGATTGGGAAAATGAAGCGGAGGAAGCAACAGAAAGGACAGAGGCTCCTGCACACCAGTGGACGGGGCCCTGGACTTGGCACCCTGGGGACATGCGGAGCCCGCAGAGGCAAGCCACTGCCCTCCTGGAAGGTGGTTTCCCGGGCGCTGGCTTCCTCACTCGCAGTAGCCGAGAGCATCTCAATAGGGATGCTGACACGGTTGTGGATGTGGAGGACACTGGAGTTTGGGAAGCCACTGTACACGGAGGCTGGTGCCACGTGCCAGGTGAAGCTGAGGAGAGAGGCGCAGACCTGAGGCAGGAGCACAGCCCTAAACGGCCTTCCCCCCTGAGAGCTCCAAGCAGGCCAGGGAGGCGATGCCACCGCCAACAGCCGGAGAGAAGCAGCACGGGGGGGACAGAGCGAAGGACCGGCAACAGTGCCAGCTGAAGACGCTGCCATATCTGGACTATTGTAAACAGTAGTTTTCAAATTAGCATTTCCTGTATTTTTAGGTAAACGCCCAGGAGTGGGGTTGCTGTGTCATACGGGAGTTCTGTTTTTAGTTTTTTGAGAAACGGCCATACTATTTTTCACGGTGGCTGCTACAATCTATGCTCACACCAACAGCGTGTGAGGGCTCCGTTTTCTTTGCATCCTCACCAACACTTGTTATTTACCGATTTTATGGTAGCCATTTTTACAAAGGCGAGATGATATCTCATTGTGGTTTTGATTTGCGTTTCCCTGAGCTTCCCTGGTGGCTCAGTGGTAAAGGATATACCTGCCAATGCTGGAGTCACGGTTCAGACCCTGGGTTGGGAAGATCCCCAGGAGAAGGAAATAGCAGACCATTCCAGTATTCTTGCTGGGAAAATCCCATGGTCAGAGGAGCCTGACAGGCTATAGTCCTTGGGTCAAAAAGAGTCAGACGGGACTTATGACTGAGCATGCATGATAATAGCAACACTGACCGTCTTTTCATGGACGTGTTGAATGTCTTTACGTCTTTAGAAAAATATCTATCCAGGTCTGTCCATTGTTAATTGCGTTGGGTTTTCTTTAATGTTGCATTGTATGAGCTGTTCATACATTTTGGATATTAACCCCTCGTTGGTCACATCACTTGCAAAGATTTCCTCTGATCCAGCATGTTGTCTATCTGCAGTGTCAGTGATTTCCTTTGCTTTCCAAAAGCGTTTAGAGGGCTTCTCTTGTGGCTCAGCTGGTAAAGAATCCGCCTGCAATGTGGTAGACCTGGGTTCGATCCCTGGGTTGGGAAGATCCCCTAGAGGAGGGGACAGCTGCCCACTCCAGTATTCTGGCCTGGAGAATCCCATGGACTGTATGGTCCCTGGGGTCACAAAAAGCAGGACACAATAGAGCAACTTTCACCTTCAGGTTCCATTTGATTTATTTTTGCCTTTGTTTCCTTTGTCTTAGGAGACAGATGGATATATATATATGTATATATGCAAACATGTGTTTATATATGAGAAGGCGATGGCATCCCACCCCAGTACTCTTGCTTGGAAAATCCCATGGACCTGGTGGGCTGCAGTCCATGGGGTCACGAAGAGTCGGGCACGACTGAATCGACTTAGCACATAGCTACAATTTATGTCAGAGAATGTTCTACCATGTTTTCCTCTAGGAGTTTTATGATTTCCAGTCTTATACATAAGTCATTATCCACTTTGACTTTATTTTTGTATATTGTGTGACAAAATGTTCTAATTTCATTCTTTTGCATGTAGCTGCAGTTTTTCCAGAACCATTTATTGAAGAGACTGCCTTTTCCATCATGTATAGTCTTACTTCCTTTGCATAAATTGACCATAAGTGGGTGGGTTTATTTCTGGGCTGTCTATTCTTTTCCATCGGTCTATGTGTCTGCTACTGTGCCGATGCTGTACAGTTTTGATGATTGTGGCTTTATAACATAGTCTGACATCAGGGCACATTGAAAGGTTGCAGTTGCAAGCCATGTGCCAGGCCAGGATTTGTGACCTCTGGCAAGAGGATTTCAATCCAGGGCCAGACACGAGGCTTGACTACTCAGAGCTTTTTGTGTAGCAAAGTTATATTAAAGTATAATAGAGATAGGGAAAGCTTCTGACATAGACATCAGAAGGTGACAGAAAGAGTGCCCGCTTACTAGTTTTTAGCAAGGTATTTTATGTCTGTTAGCAAGCTTCTAATCAGATAAAAGAGACACCTCAAGGCTGGAGGAGTTTCACCAGGCCCTTCTCCCACAATATGCATTTTGAGATAGAATGGCACGAGGTCCTGACATCCCCAGTCATAAAACAATTGACATGGATACTGTTTTCTTGAGCCATTATCAGCCCAAGGTTTGAGAAAAGGGAAAAAAAGGCTAGTCTTAGGCAGAACCAATTTGAAGAAAGGCAGATTCCAAAGCAAATACATAGTGTTATTAACATAGTTGAAGCAAAATATTTCCATAAGAAAAACACATTTGTTAGCTCAAGTTTTGAGAAAAGTTAAGTTCAGGCAGAACCAGGTGTCATCAACAGAGAAGGGAAAAGCGTCTGTCACTTGCCATTTATCTCCTCCTTCGGCTTGGGGACCTCTGGCCTCCCTACCGAGGCAGTTAGCACTCTCAACAAGATAGCTCCAGCTCTATTGTTTTTCTCAAAGTTTTTTTTGTTTGTTTGGTTTGTTTTTACTATTTTAAGGTCTTTTGTGTTTCCATACAAATTTTAAAATTATTTGCACTACTTCTGTGACAGTGCCATTGTTATTATGATAAGGATTACATTGAATCAGTAGATGGCCTTGGGCCTTGTGACTATTTTACCAATATTAATTTTTCCAACCCGTGAACAGATATATCTTTCCATCAGTTTGTGTCAGCTTCATCAATGTCTTACAGTTTTTCAAGTACAAGTCTTGTACCATTCCTAGGTATTTTATTCTTTTTGATGGCATTGTAAATAGTATTATTTCCTTCATTTCTCTTTCTGCTAGTTCATTGTTAATTTATAGAAATGCAACATAATTCCATATATTAAGTTTATATCCTATTACTTTGAAAGTGCTAGTTGCTCAGTTGTGTCTGTCTCTCTCCAATCCCATGGACTGTAGCCAGCCGGGCTCCTCTGTCCATTGAATTCTCCAGGCAAGAATACCGGAGTAGGTTGCCATTCCCTTCTCCAAGGGATCTTCCCCACCCAGGGATCAAAGCTGGGTCTCCTGCACTGCAGGCAGATTCTTTACTATCTGAGCCACCAAGGAGGCCAAATTTATTTATTACTTCTAATAAATTTTTAGTAATGGACAGGGAGGCCTGGCGTGCTGCAATTCATGGGGTCACAAAGAGTCGGACATGACTGAGCGACTGAACTGAACTGAATAAATTTTAGTGGCATTATAAGGATTTTCTATGTACAGTATCATGTCCTCTGCAAACAATGACACTTTGGCTTCTTCCTTTCTATTTTGAATTCCTTTTATTTCTTTTTCTTATCTGCTGAGGCCAGGACTTCTTATACTGTGTTGAATAAAAGTGGTAAGCATGGTGACTTTGAGAAAATGCTTTCAGCTTTTTACTGTTGAGCATGATGTTATCTGTGGACTTATCATGTGTGCTAAGTTCCTTCAGTAGTGTCCGGCTCTTTGCAGCCCTATGGACCACAGCCGGTCAGGCTCCTCTGTCCATGGGATTCTCCAGGCAAGAATGCTGGAGCGGGCTGCCATCCTCCCCTCCAAGGGGTCTTCCCAGCCGGGGATCAAAACCATGTCTCTTACACCTGCATTGGCAGCCGGGTTCTTCACCATTAGCACTGCTGGGGAAGCCCTAGCTTTATCATATATGGCCTTTATTGTGCTGAGGTCTGTTCCCTCTATATCACTTTGTTAAGAGTTTTTATCATAAACAGATACTGAATTTTGTCAAAGTTTTTATCCATCTGTTGGGATGATAGTCTGTTACGATTTCTTCAGTTTGCTAATGTGATGTATCACACTGATTGATTTGTGGATATTGAACCATCCTTGTATCCCTGGGGAAAATTCCACTTGATCATGGGGTATGATGCTTTAATGTATTGTTGGGTTCTATTTGAAGTTTTTTCATCAGTTATATTGACCTGTAATTTTCTTTGTTTGTAATATCTTTGTCTGGATTGACAGCAGAGTGGCCTCAAGGAATGAGTTCAGAAGTATTCCTTCCTCTACAACTTTTTGAAATAGTTTGAAAAGAATAGGTCTTAACTCATCCTTAAATGTTTAGTAGAATTTGCCCATGTCTGGACCTGAAATTTTGCTTTATTTATTATTGATTCCATTTTATTGCTGGTAATTGAATGGTTCGTATTTTCTATTTCTTCCCGGTTCAGTCTCAGGAAATTATACATTTCTAGGAATTTGTCCATTTCTTCTAGGTTGTCCATTTTATTGTTATATAGAAATCTTTTATGATCCTTTGTATTCCTGTGTATCAGGTGTAACTTCTTTTTCATTTCTGATTTTATTGATTTAGATCATCTCTTTGTCATGATGATTTTAGTTAAAGGTTTATTTTGTCTATCTTCTCAAAGAATCAGTTATTCATTTTATATGTCTATCTCTACTTCATTTATTTCTGTTTCAACCTTTATGATTTCTTTCCTTTCCTTCAGTTCAGTCGCTCAGTTGTGTCTGACTGTTTGCGACCCCATGAACTGCAGCACACCAGGCCTCCCTGTCCATCACCAACACCCGGAGTCCACCCAAACCCATGTCCATGTGTTGGTGATGCCATCCAACCATCTCATCCTCTGTCGTCCCCTTCTCCTCCCACCTTCAATCTATCCCAGCATCAGGGTCTTTTCAAGTGAGTCAGCTCTTCACATCAGGTGGCCAAAGTATTAGAGTTTCAGCTTCAACATCAGTCCCTCCAATGAACACCCAGGACTGATCTCCTTTATGATGGATGGATTGGCTCTCCTTGCAGTCCAAGGGACTCTCAAGAGTCTTCTCCAACACCACAGTTCAAAAGCATCAATTCTTCAGTGCTCAGCTTTCCTTATAGTCCAACTCTCACATCCATACATGACCACTGGAAAAACCATAGCCTTGACTAGAGAGACCTTTGTTGGCAAAGTCCTTTCCTTAGTAGTTATGATTCCTAACTTTGAGTTTTGTCTGTTCTTCTTTCTCTAGTTCCTTCAAGTATAAGTTTAGGTTATTTATCTGATTTTTTTTTTGTTTCCTAACATTGCCATAAACTTCCCCCTCAGAACTGCTTTTGCTGTGACCAATAGGTTTGGGGTCATTGTGTTTTCTTTTATCTCTGATATTTTTTTATTTCCTCTTTGACTTCTCCAGTAATCTACTGGTTGCTTAGTAGCATGTTTTTTAGTCTCTCTGTGTTTGTGGATTTGCAGGATTTTATTTCTTGAGGTTGATTTCTAATCTCACACTGTTTGGTCAGTTAAAATTAAAAAAAAAAAAAAAACCAATGGACTAAAACAACCTAATTTCTTCCTAGCCAACAGAAAGCTAGAAATGCTACATAAAATATAACCATCTCTGAATTGGGTTTTGTTTTATTTTGTTTGAGTTCACAGGAAAAGGAGGGAAACCACCAGGTGCCATAAAGGAAAAGTGAGCTAAATATCAGAGTAGTGAGGACTTGCTCTGATGATACAAGACTTCCCTAAGATCAGATACTTTCCTAATATCTGGGTGGTAGTGAGGACTTGCTCTGATACAAGACGTCCCTAAGATCAAACTGACCTTCAGACATTAGGGCAGGTAGATATGGATCTTGGTAGTCCTACTACAGTCTTATAAATACCTAGATAACCATCTTCCTCATAACTGATTCTCTAATACAGTGCTTCCAAGCTTGCATGTATGTAGAATCATCACATATCTGATTCTCTAAAACACTTCTTCCCAAGCTGACGTGCACATAGAATCCTCACATATCTCATTTCCTAACAGGTGCTCACATGTACGTAGAAGCCTCACATATCTGATTTTCTAATACAGTGTTTCCCACGCTTACACATGTTTAGAATCATTTGAAGATGTGGTTAGCATACAGATTCTGAGTGAGCAAGTCTAAAGTAGAGTTTCACCTTTTAAGTTTCTAACGGCTTCCCAGATGATGCTGATGCTGCTGATCTAGAGGCCATATTCTAATTAAGTACGCTGTCACAGAGCCAGAACATTTTCAAAAACAAAAGTAAAAAAAGCATTCATTCCCTTATTTATACAAAAATATTCTAGGACCAACCATAAAGTAATTGAGTCTATCCTATCAACACCATTATCAGCATGTACTCCAGACATCCAACCCATTTCACAGCACAGAATAGGCTTGATGGAAAAACAAAGCTGCATCTGAAGCTGACGTGGAAGGCAAAGCAGGGGAGATGGAAGGGAATGAGGAGAGGTCAACAGAATCAAGTGTTCTCTTCACACTCAATTGCCAGGCTAGCTAAATTGTCAGCTTTTCATATTTTCTATCTATACACTATTAATATTTTCAACAATGATAATTTGTCCAACTTAAGACAAAACATAAATACCACTTGAGATGCACCAGGGGGCCCAAAAGGGCTCTAATCCATCAACTCAGATTTAAGAAGATTTAACACAACACTTGAAGAGCATAGAAGGGTGGGGCAAGAATGCTTGATATCAGCCAGCGTCAGGTGCTGCTAGAGGTAAAGAACCCATTTGCCAGTGCAGGAGACTTAAGACACTCAGTTTCGATCCCTGGGTGGGGAAGATCCCCTGAACGAGAAGATGGCAACCAGTATTCTTGCCTGGAATCCCATGGACAGAGGAGCTTGGCAAGCTACAGTCTATAACTTCACAAAGAGTCGGACACAACTGAAGTGACTTAGCCCACAAGTGTCGAAAGGTTCATCTTTAATGAGCAACATGATAACTTTCTATTAAATAAACTCACACTCCAGCCTGAATGGCTCAGAAAGTCATTCATGTCTGCCATCATTTCAACACTTGGCAAATCAAAGCTCCTTGTGTCTATGCTTTGGGCTCCACAGTCAACTCACTGGACACCTGGGCAGGAAGCCAGTCATATAGCTCTAATTGATTCACACCCAAAATAAGAGAGATAGAGAGAGAAAGGGAGATTACATTGTGCCATTCTTGTTCAGTCACTATGTCGTGTCCAACTCTTTCAACCCCAAAGACTGTAGCCCACCAGGCTCCTCTGTCCATGGGATTTCCCAGGCAAGAATCCTGGAGTGGGCTGTCATCTCCTCCTCCAGGGCCTCTTCCTGGATCAGAGATAGAACACATGTCTCCTGCCCTGGCAGGTGGATTCTTTACCACTGTTCATCGGGGAAGCCCTACATTGTGTCAACTCCCCCAAACTGAACTAGAGGGTTTTTCAGGACAAGCTAAACTAACTCTTCTCAGGATTAAAATGCATAAAATTTCAGTTCAGTCACTCAATCATGTCCGACTCTTTGCAACCCCATGGACTGCAGCACACCAGGCTTCCCTGTCCAACATCAACTCCTGGAGTTTGCTCAAACTCATGTCCATTGAGTCGGTGATGCCATCCAACCATCCTATCCTCTGTCATCCCCTTCTCCTCCTGCCTTCAATCTTTCCCAGCATCAAGATCTTTTCAAATGAGTCAGTTCTCCTCATCAAGTGGCCAAAGTAGTGGAGTTTCAACTTCAGCATCAGTCTTTCCAATGAATATTCAGGACTGATTTCCTTAAGGATTGACTGGTTTGATCTCTTTGCAGTTCAAGGGCCTCTCAAGAGTCTTCTCCAACATTGCAGTTCAAAAGCATAAATTCTTCAGCACTCAGTTTTCTTTCCAACTCTCAAATCCATACATGATTACTGGCAAAACCATAACTTTGACTAGATGAACCTTTGTCAGCAAAGTAATGTCTCTGCTTTTTAATATGCTGTCTAGGTTGGTCATAGTTTTTCTTTCAAGGAGCAAGCATCTTTTAATTTCATGGCTGTAGTCACCATCTGCAGTGATTTTGGAGCCCGAGAAAATAAAGTCTCTCACTTTTTCCATTGTTTCCCCATCTATTTGCCATGAAGTGATCGGACCATACAGATGGCCCAAAAGCACATTAAAAGATGTTCAACATAGCTAATTATTAGAGAAATGCAAATAAGAACTACAATGAGGGGTCACCTCACATCACTCAGAATGGCTACCATTAAAAAAACCTACAAATAAAATGCTAGAGAGAGTGTGGATAAAAGGAAACCCTCCTACATTGTTAGTGGGAATGTAAACTGGTGCAGCCACTATGGAAAATGATATGGAGATTACTTTAAAAACAGAGCTACCAGCAATAGCTCACTTTGGGCTATTGATCCAGCAATCTCACTTTGGGCATTTATGTGGATAAAACCATAGCTTGGAAAGACACATGCAGCCCAACATTCATTGCAGCACTATTTACAGTAACCAGGACATGGAAGCAACCTAAACGTCCATCAGCGGGAGAACCGATGAAGATGCGGTACATATACCTGGGAGCATCACTCAGCTGCAAAAAAGGAATGAAATAACGTCATTAGAAGCAGCATGAATGTACCTAGAGATTGTCAGACTGAGTGAAGTGAGACAACGAAAGACAAGTACCATAGGATAGCATTACAGGTGGAATATAAAAAAAACAGTACAAAACAGAAATAGAGTGACCGATGTAGAAACTGAATGTATGGTCACCAGGGAGAAAGGCGGGGAAGGATAACCTGGAAGACTGGTGTTGACATGTACACACTACTTCACATGAAGTAGATAGCTGATAAGGACCTACCGTGTGGCACAGGGGGCCCCACGCAGCACTCTGTAATGAACTATGGGGAAAGAATCAAAATGAAGAGCGAATACACGTATGTGTATAACAGGTTGACTGTGCTGTAGACCAGAAGCTAACACAACACTGTAGATTTATAAAAAAATCTAACTCTTGTATGAGACTTGAGTAAATCACATTCTTCTTTAAACCACCATAATTTAGCCCCTCTGTTACAATAACTTTTCCTGTTTGTTATCTACTACCGTAGCCTTCTGAAGAAGCTGTCAAAAACTACATCTTACTAAATTAATCTGATGAAGCAATTTCACACCTTCCTAGAAAAGTTATATCAACCATGCATTAAAATTTACTGTGTTTTTAATAATAAAATAGATATATTTATGGGCAAACATATTTAAAGGAGATTGGAGAATTTAGCCATTTTTATAACTGTTAAATCATTGTGCTTTAAATAATAAGAGAAATGTATTTAAAGGCAATACAACTAAAATTGGAGAAGAGAGTTATTTGTATCACTATCAGGCATTTTTATTTTCAGTTATTCAGTAAAAGATGATACGTGGTATAAAGGGAAGAATTATTTGTATAAATCATCAGCGCCAACTCTGCTTCCAAATCAGAGTGAACACCGATCCGTCCTGGCCGCGCAGACATGCAGCGGATGCACTCTGAAACGCGTCTCTGGCATATTTCCTTAGGCAGATTTTCCTAGCTCTTTCCCCCTTTCTGTGACTCCATGGACTAAGCGAACAGCACAGCTTTTCTTACAAGAGCCACTTCGTCTGAACACCGGACTTAGGAATTGCTGTCTGTCCGTTCGTTTAGTGCTCAGGATACAAAGACGGCTGTGTTTGTGGCCGCCCTCTGGGATCTCACAGCCCAGAGTCGAGCTGTTGTCCAGCTGCCCAGTCACGTCCGACTCTTTGTGACTCCACGGACTGCAGCACAGCAGGCTTCCCTGTCCTTCCCCAGAACTGCTCAAACTCATGTCCACCGACTCAGCGATGCATCTCACCCTCCGTCAGACGTCTAAAAAAGGTTTTCACATACAGAACAGTGCAAGAGAGCGAGTGCTTCAGGGGAGGCGAGAGGACGTCTCGCCCTCTCACGACGGTCTTCTTCCATCCAATATATACTGATCAAACCAAACAAATTTGAATATAAGATGCATCCATAGGAATTCTGTCGCCTTATATGAGCTATTTCTTTAAGTCATATTTTCCTCATCAGTAAAATGGAAAAACTAATTTTTACCTCATAAGATTGTTTTGAGGAATAAATGAAATAACATTTATAAAGTACCTTCACAGAGTAAGGACTTAATATTTCAAGGTTCCTCCTCTCTTCCCCTTCCAACAATGACTTGAAGATAGAAATATTCATGTATATTAGATTTATTGTCAACCTCCTCACTCACTAATTTCTATACTAAACACCCTGTCATGTATTCCTATTTTCAGTCTATATCCTGATGGTTCATTACTTTCTATAAGGAATAGTATTTTCACAGAATGGCTCTGAGTTCACCGCATCAAGTGTCAATGGATTTACTCCGTTTCTTAACACATGGTGATTTGCTGCACAAATTTGTTAACATGAGCCAAACTGTAATTTCACCAGCTGAATCCAGACAGGAAGAAAACAGTGTATCTTCAGTCAGTGAAGATCAGAAAATCCCAATCCACACCTCACTCACTAATTTCTATACTAAACACCCTGTCATGTATTCCTATTTTCAGTCTATATCCTGATGGTTCATTACTTTCTATAAGGAATAGTATTTTCACAGAATGGCTCTGAGTTCACCGCATCAAGTGTCAATGGATTTACTCCGTTTCTTAACACATGGTGATTTGCTGCACAAATTTGTTAACATGAGCCAAACTGTAATTTCACCAGCTGAATCCAGACAGGAAGAAAACAGTGTATCTTCAGTCAGTGAAGATCAGAAAATCCCAATCCACCAGGCCAAAACTGCAGCATAAATCAGTCACCCAACTCCAGCCATGCTGGAAACACAACCCAACAGAAATTAGATCTTGTACTATCCATGGGGTGAGATTCAATATGCACCCCCTACACACACAGAAACTCCAGTCACAGAAACGAATGTGAAAACTAATACAGAAGGGAGTTCTGGGGAAAGCAAAGATGAAACTTCCCTGAAAAAAGCCTCCACATACTATAGACATAAGCCTCTCCTACTATAAACACACACATACATACACACAGAACTTAATATATATATTCGTATATATGATAACTTCTTTTAAATTTATGTTACTGTAAAATTCAGATGCTGAAAAATACATAAGAGACTCTACCTTCTTGATAGGAAAGGGTAGCTTGTGGAAAAGCAATTCTTCCTCCAAGAACAACTATAAAATATCTAATTCAACACCAAAGAATATCTGTCTGAAGGCTCAAAGAGCTACTGAGGAAATTAGGACTTGAGAAGCCAAGGTCACAAAAAGGTTAAACCAAGTAAAGCACTTTTACCTTCAAAGCATTTGCAAATACTATGCATGGTGTAAGAATACAGGAAGAGAACTACAAAAGCAGAACTTCTGACACAGTTAGAAAAATTATAACCTGGGCCCCGTAAGGCTGCTAATAGTCGAAAGCCAAGTCCTGAGCAGAAAGGAGATGGAGCGGCTGACACATGGTGCTATTCCACCCAAAGCTTGTGTTCAATGCTTACGCTGCGTGGGGCAGAAATCTAAGGGGTTAAACATAAGGATGCCGAAAAGAAGGAAGAATATTGAATGGTCTCAAGTGCCAAGGAGGCAAAAATCAGAATTCAAGACCAGAAAGTACAAGGGTTCTAGTAAACACGTCATCTGGACTTTCAGCTGAACCTCAAGATGGCTGCATGCCAGGCATAGGTATACACCAAATACCATATGATACTGTTTTTATGTGGAAAGTAAAAAATGATGCAAATGAACTTATTTCCAAAATAGAAATAGATTCATAGACATAGAAAACAAATCTGTAGTTATTAAAGGGGAATGTGGGTGAAAGGACTAACAGATACACACCACTGTACATAAAATAAACAGCCAGGACCTACTTTGTTGCACAGGGGACCATATTCAATATCCTACAATAAACCATAATGGAAAAAATATTAGAAAGAACATGTACATACACGAACTGAATCACCTTGCCGTGCATCAGAAAGTAACACAACACTGCAAGCCAGCTACAATTTTAGAAAAAGACACTGATGAGAGAAATGGAAGACAACACAGATGCAAAAACATCTGCCCATGGCTTGGGAGAATAAATGCCACAATGACCACGCTGGACTTCCCTGGTGGTCTGGTGGTGAAGAATCCACCTGCCAGCGTAGAGGACACCGTGTAGGTCCGACTCCTGGCCTGAGACGACCCCACACGCCCTGGAGCAACTGAGCCATGTGCCCGACTGCGGAGCCCGTGCACTCCAGGGCTCAACAGTGAGAAGCCTGTGCACCACAGTGAGGAGGAGTCCCCAGCCACTGCAACTAGGAAAGGCGAGGACCCAGCAACGAGGACCCAGCACAGACTAAACTAAAAAGTTCTGAAAATGATGATACTGCCCAAGACAGTCTATAGATTCAGTGCAACCCTTATCAAAATACTAACGGCATTTTTCACAGAACCAAAGAAAACACTTTAAAATTTTTATGGAAACACATACACACACACATACAAACCCACATAGCCAAAACAATCTTGAGAAAGAAGTACAGAACTAGAGGAATCACACTCCCTGACTTCAGACTATACTACAAAGCTATGGTGATCAAAACAGCATGGGGGCTTTCCTGGCAGCGTGATAATAAAGAAGCCACCCACCAATGCAGGAGACACGGGTGCGATCCCAGGTCAGGGAAGATCCCACACGCCATGAAGCAGCTAAGCCCGTGCACCCCAACTGCTGAGCCAGAGCTCCAGACCCCTCAGTCTGTAACCACTGAGCCCTCTCGCAGCAACTACTGAAGCCCACGCGTGCTACAGCCATGAGCCACAAGAGAAGCCCCTGCACCACAGCCAGAGAGTAGCCCCCACTCAGCACAGCGACACAAAAGCCCTCACAGCAGTGAAGGCCCCGCACGGCCAGAACAAGCAAAGACAGCAACAGAGAAATGAAAATGGAAAACAACTGCTAAAAAAAAAGATCCCACACGCCATGAAGCAGCTAAGCCCGTGCACCCCAACTGCTGAGCCAGAGCTCCAGACCCCTCAGTCTGTAACCACTGAGCCCTCTCGCAGCAACTACTGAAGCCCACGCGTGCTACAGCCATGAGCCACAAGAGAAGCCCCTGCACCACAGCCAGAGAGTAGCCCCCACTCAGCACAGCGACACAAAAGCCCTCACAGCAGTGAAGGCCCCGCACGGCCAGAACAAGCAAAGACAGCAACAGAGAAATGAAAATGGAAAACAACTGCTAAAAAAAAACCAGTATGGAAAACTGGCACAAAAACAGACATACAGATCAATGGAACAGTTTTCCCACACAAATATTTTCTCCCATTTAGTTAGTTGTCTTTTTGTGTTGTTGATAGTTTCCTTGGCTGTGCAAAAGCTTTTAGGTTTAATTAGTTCCTGTTTGGGTTTTTTTTGTTTTGTTTTTTGCCTTTATTTCCATTACTTTAGGAGATACATCCAGGAGATATTACTCTGATTTATATCAGAGTGTTCTGTCTATTCTTCTAGGAGTTTTATGGCTGCCAGCCTTACATTTGTAAATGATGTGATTGAGAAGGGGCTAATATACAAGTGTATAAACAATTCAATATAAAAAATAAAACCCCGATTAGAAAATAGGCAGAAGACATGCATAGACAGTTTTCCGAAGAGGAAATGCAGAGGCCAGTAAGCACATGAAAAGATGCTCAGTACAGCCAATCACCAGGGAAATGCAAACCAAAACCACAGTGAGACATCACCTCACTCTTGTCAGAATAACTATCAATAAAAAGGTCATAAATAACAAATGGTGAAATACCCTGTTGTAAATGTAAATTGGTTCAGCTGCTATGGAAAATAATATGGAGGTTTTTCAGAAAACTAAAAATACAGCTACCATGTGATCCAGCAGTTCCTCTCTTGAGTACACATTCAAAGAAAAGGAAAACACTAATTTGAAAAGATATTTGTAGCCCAGTGTTCCTAGCAGTATTGCTTAAATGGCCAAGTCATGGCAGCAGCCTAAAGCGTCCATCAACAGATGAAAGGACAAAGATGATATGGTATAGATAAATGTAATACTGCTGCTGCTGCTGCTGAGTCACTTCAGTTGTGTCCGACTCTGTGTGACCCCATAGACGGCAGCCCACCAGGCTCCCCCGTCCCTGGGATTCTCCAGGCAAGAACACTGGAGTGGGTTGCCATTTCCTTCTGCAGTGCATGAAAGTGAAAAGTGGAAGTGAAGTCGCTCAGTCGTGTCCGACTCTTAGCGACCCCATGGACTGCAGCCCACCAGGCTCCTCTGTCCATGGGATTTTCCAGGCAGGAGTACTGGAGGGGGTTGCCATTGCCTTCTCCAAATTTAATACTACTGAGCCATAAAAAAGAGCAAATTTTGCCATTTGCAACAACACAGACGGACCAAAGGGTATCAGGCTCAGTGAAATGAGTCAAAGACAAATACTGTATGATGTCATGCACATGTGGGGCCTCCCTGGTGCTTCAGACGTAAAGAGTCTGCCTGCCGTGCAGGAGACCCGGGCTCAATCCCCGGGTCAGGACCACCCCCTGGAGAAGGCGATGGCACCCCACCCCAGTGCTCTTGCCTGGAAAACCCCACGGACAGAGAAGCTTGGCGGTCTACAGTCCACGGGGTCACAAAGAGTCCAACACAACTGAGCGACTTCACGTTTCACTTTCATGCACTGGAGAAGGAAATGGCACCCCATCCCAGTGCTCTTGCCTGGAAAACCCCATGGACGGAGGAGCCTGGCGGGCTGCAGTCCACGGGGTCGCGAAGAGTCGGACACGACTGAGCGACTAACACCATCACTCACGTGTGGATTCTAAAACATAACACAAGCAAATGATGACACAGCAGGGAAGTGGCCGCACAGGAGCAGAGAGCAGACTGTGGTCAGCAGGAGCAGAGTGCTGGAGCAAGGGCGGCAGAGGAGTGGGCGACGAAGGGACACAGAGTATTACTGCGGGATGAATCAGCCACGAGAAACACATGCTAGAGCACAGGGAAGATAGCCGATATGAGTGGAGTACATTCTATAAAAGTATTGAAGCACTATACTGTACATGTTAACAGAGTATAAAATCAGCCATACTTCAGTTTAAAAAGAGAAAGGCAAACATGGAGGCGGACAGAAGCAACCCAGCCGACGGGCAGCACCAAGCCTCCCCAGGTGTGAGTGAAGCCACCTTGGGCGTCTGCGCCTCTCCAGCCCGGATGGGCACAGCCGCGCGAGTCAGCTCAGCCAACGGTGTGCAGAGCGGAGGTGCGCTGTCTCCTGAGTCCTGCGGGGCTTCCTGACCCACAGAATTTTACAGTGAATGGTGTTGCTCTATGGCACTACTCTGGGGGGAGACTTGTGCAGCGGCCTC
This sequence comes from Aepyceros melampus, assembly GCA_006408695.1. NCBI lineage: Eukaryota > Metazoa > Chordata > Mammalia > Artiodactyla > Bovidae > Aepyceros > Aepyceros melampus. The sequence continues at coordinate 73,103 of SJXQ01001599.1, read as the reverse complement.
ATAAGCCATCTTTTCCCCACCCCCTTGCCTCCAGTACGCAGCTGCCTTCAGGTCTCATCAGCCCGGGTCTGTTAAAGAAGCCAGGAAAGGACGCCCGATAGAAAAAAGCTTCCTGGAGCCAAAACGGGCCACAGACCTGCTTCCTGCCCGTGTCTCCCAAGCCAGCCTTGTCCCGTTTCCACTCTGCCTTGCCTCAGACCAACCTCTGGGAATTTCCCCCATTTTTGCTTTATTTTACAATACTTCTGTCTTCTGCTGAGTCCACTATCATATCCAGCTTGGATCTTACTTCAGAAACCCTAAAATCACAATTTACATATGATTTTTGGGGGGTCTAGGGAAGATCTGGAAATGTGTGTATGTATATCTGTAAGCACATACTAGTTTTTATTTATATCCCCTAGGTCTCAATCAAGTCAAAATGACATTTAATTCTATATATACTTGAGTAATACAACCTAGATGTCTACCTCTTATGATACATCTCTCAGAGCCAACTAATAATATACCAATTTCTAACAAAAAGCCCCTTTTAATTCTCCATAAAAGATTCTTTAATCCAATTTGATTTATTCGGTAGTCACAATATAAATATGAATTGACCTGGAGAGTTGATTCGGTGTTTTTAAAAGATCCAAACTGTTTCCAATAGCAACCAGAGAATCAACTTGACATCTCAGATTATGAAAATCTTAGAGTTCATCCATATGATGAGCCCAGCAGAGAACTGGGAGGTTTATGACATTTTAATCACAACGGACCAAAGGGTATCAGGCTCAGTGAAATGAGTCAAAGACAAATACTGTATGATGTCATGCACATGTGGGGCCTCCCTGGTGCTTCAGACGTAAAGAGTCTGCCTGCAGTGCAGGAGACCCGGGCTCAATCCCCGGGTCAGGACCACCCCCTGGAGAAGGCGATGGCATCCCACCCCAGTGCTCTTGCCTGGAAAACCCCACGGACAGAGAAGCTTGGTGGGCTACAGTCCACGGGGTCACAAAGAGTCCGACACAACTGAGCGACTTCACGTTTCACTTTCATGCACTGGAGAAGGAAATGGCACCCCACCCCAGTGCTCTTGCCTGGAAAACCCCATGGACGGAGGAGCCTGGCGGGCTGCAGTCCACGGGGTCGCGAAGAGTCGGACACGACTGAGCGACTAACACCATCACTCACGTGTGGATTCTAAAACATAACACAAGCAAATGATGACACAGCAGGGAAGTGGCCGCACAGGAGCAGAGAGCAGACTGTGGTCAGCAGGAGCAGAGTGCTGGAGCAAGGGCGGCAGAGGAGTGGGCGACGAAGGGACACAGAGTATTTCTGCGGGATGAATCAGCCACGAGAACACATGCTAGAGCACAGGGAAGATAGCCGATATGAGTGGAGTACATTCTATAAAAGTATTGAAGCACTATACTGTACATGTTAACAGAGTATAAAATCAGCCATACTTCAGTTTAAAAAGAGAAAGGCAAAAATGGAGGCGGACAGAAGCAACCCAGCCGACGGGCAGCACCAAGCCTCCCCAGGTGTGAGTGAAGCCACCTTGGGCGTCTGCGCCTCTCCAGCCCAGATGGGCACAGCTGCGCGAGTCAGCTCAGCCAACGGTGTGCAGAGTGGAGGTGCGCTGTCTCCTGAGTCCTGCGGGGCTTCCTGACCCACAGAATTTTACAGTGAATGGTGTTGCTCTATGGCCTACTCTGGGGGGAGACTTGTGCAGCGGCCTCATAAGCCATCTTTTCCCCACCCCCTTGCCTCCAGTACGCAGCTGCCTTCAGGTCTCATCAGCCCGGGTCTGTTAAAGAAGCCAGGAAAGGACGCCCGATAGAAAAAAGCTTCCTGGAGCCAAAACGGGCCACAGACCTGCTTCCTGCCCGTGTCTCCCAAGCCAGCCTTGTCCCGTTTCCACTCTGCCTTGCCTCAGACCAACCTCTGGGAATTTCCCCCATTTTTGCTTTATTTTACAATACTTCTGTCTTCTGCTGAGTCCACTATCATATCCAGCTTGGATCTTACTTCAGAGACCCTAAAATCACAATTTACATATGATTTTTGGGGGGCCTAGGGAAGATCTGGAAATGTGTGTATGTATATCTGTAAGCACATACTAATTTTTATTTATATCCCCTAGGTCTCAATCAAGTCAAAATGACATTTAATTCTATATATACTTGAGTAATACAACCTAGATGTCTACCTCTTATGATACATCTCTCAGAGCCAACTAATAATATACCAATTTCTAACAAAAAGCCCCTTTTAATTCTCCATAAAAGATTCTTTAATCCAATTTGATTTATTCGGTAGTCACAATATAAATATGAATTGACCTGGAGAGTTGATTCGGTGTTTTTAAAAGATCCAAACTGTTTCCAATAGCAACCAGAGAATCAACTTGACATCTCAGATTATGAAAATCTTAGAGTTCATCCATATGATGAGCCCAGCAGAGAACTGGGAGGTTTATGACATTTTAATCACTGATAATTTGGGTTGTTGCTAACGAGAAGACTTTAATGTGAAGAACTTGGAGAGGGTTTCAAGGAGAGTTGCCAAGGTAATTAAAACAGCCTTGTAAATTGGTTTGAAGAATATGCCAGGCTGCCAAAGAGACCATCAGCCTATGTGACCCTCCCCTGACCACTCCCATCTATTCATCGGATGATCTCAGCCTTAATTGAAATTGACAACACAGTGATGACAAAAATGTGTCACGGTCACGTAGTACACACAACTTCATAACTCCGGAGAGAACGTGACGCTGAATGATGAACCAGGTCATTTGCAGACCTTCCAAATTTCTGAAAGGCTACCTAAAATAGATGGTGGCTGTTCAGTTGCTCAGTCCTGTCCAACTCTTTGTGACCCCATGGACTGCAGCATGCCAGGCTTCCCTGTCCTTCACCATCTCCCGGAGATTTCTCAGATTCATGTCCATTGAGTCAGTGATGCCATCCAGCCATCTAAAACAGGTAATTTACATTTAAAAAGGCACTGAGAATTAAAACAAGGTAATAGCCAAACTAGAGCATTATTAAAGGGATATGACAGAAAGTGTTAGTCATCAGTTGTGTCCAACTCTTTGCAATGCCATGGACTGTAGCCCACCAGGCTCCTGGGTCCATCGGATTACAGAGGCAAGAATACTGGAGTGGGTTTCCAGTCCCTTCTCCAGGGGATCTTCCCGACCCAGGGATCAAACCCGGGTCTCCTTCATTGCAGGAAGATTCCTTACCATCTGGGTCCCCATATAAATGTATATAGGAGAAGGTAAAGTAGAAGAAATTAAATCCCAAAAATCCTAAGTGGGCAAACCTAGGGTATGTGGATATAAATATAACCTTGACTAAGTGGTGTGGGGGCTTCCCTGATGACTCAGTGGTAAAGAATCTGCCTGCAATGCAGGATATGCATTTTCAATCCCTGGGTCAGGAAAATCCCCTGGAGAAGGAAATGGAAACCCACTCCAGAACTCTTGCCCTGAAAGTCCCATGGACAGAGGAGCCCGGTGGGCTACAGTCCATGGGGTCCCAAAGAGTTAGACAGGACTCAGCAACTGAACAATATGGCATGGAGAAGAGACGGTGGGAGAGAAGGAGAAAGCACACTCATGGTGAGAGGGAGGAGAGGGAAGGGGAGCGAGTGCAGGCAGGGTCCTGACGTGCACTGCGCTCCAGCTCCTTAGAGCGAGCTGTTGTAGGCTCTCAAGCGTCTCATGCCATCTTCACAGGACCTGATGGAACATGGAGACTCAGAGAGGAGTCTCAACCAGAGTCTCCTTCCAGAAAGTGATAGAACAGTACGCCTAACTAACCGAAAGCTGTATGACTTCAAAGCCCATAATCCTTCCACCCCCAGATTCTCAGTCAACAGGGAATTTATTTAAGGGCACTAAACAACAGAATCCTCTGGAGTAGAAAGTGGCAACCCACTCCAGTGTTCTTGCCTGGGAAAGTCCATGGACAAGAAGAGCCTGGTGGGCCGCAGAGTCGGACAGGACTGAGCGACTGAGCCCCGCACAGCACAAACAACAAAATACACAGGCTTGTGCAAAAGCACTATTCCACACGCACAAGGGCGGGTCTATTTTCCAAAGTCAAATGTGTTGCAGAGGTGAGGCATTTGTATACAGAGGTTAAAAATACAAGATCCAGAATAGGTAGGGGAAAAAAATCGAATCTTAGTTACATCACTTCCTAGTTATGTGATCTTTGGCAATTTATTGTGCCTCTTAGAGCTTCAGTTTCCCCATCAGAAAAGTGAGAACAGCTAAGTCTAGATGATGAGATGACGAAAGGATGACACAGTACAATGCAGAGTGCTTAATATAGAGTCCTGCACACGGAACTCAATACGTGTAAACTATGATAATCCACTCTATTCCCACACCTATATATTTGATTGTTAAAATGGCCATGACTTTTTTCTTTTGTAAAACAGCTTTGAAAGTGAAAGTCATTGTTTGCAACCCCATGGACTATACAGGGGGATCTTCCCAACCCAGGGATCTCACCCAGGTCTCCTGTACTGCAGGCAGATTCTTTACCAGCTGAGCCACCAGGGAAGCCCAAGAACACTGGAGTGGGTAGACTATCCCTGCTCCAGGGAATCTTCCCAATCAAGGAATTGAACTGGGGTCCCCTGCATTGCAGGCAGATTCTCTGCCAGCTAAGCTATCAGGGAAGTCTCAAAACAGCTTTGTTGAGGGATAACACATATCACAGAATCCCCTCACTGTATATGTGCAACTCAATAGTTTTTTTGAATTACAGAATTGTACAACCACCTCCAGAATTCAGAACATTTCCATCCTTCCAAACATAAATCTCTTGTGATTTGTGCTCGTCTCCATCCCCACCACCAACTCCAGGGAACCGCAAATCTTTCTGTCCCTACTCTTATTCTAGACTGTAACAAAGGTCAACTCCACTAAGAAAAGTATTTTAATACTAATTAAATATTAATATTTTAAACACACGAACAAAAAATTGACATCAACATTTCTCCAGCCCTGGGATGAGTCCTCTCTGAAATCTATGCCAAACATCACAAATCTGGAAGAGGGTGACCCTGTCCTTTAGCAGTCTGAAGATACGAGTTATTAAACAGTCTCCAGAGCTAAAGGTAATTATTTTTCCAACACCATTCCCCTGGTTTGCCTTTTCCCCACTTGCACCCACTGGTGTCATCCCGCATTTTTATCTTTTCCATTCCTACTGATCAATCCCTCCCCTCACCCCACACAGCTTCCCTTTCCTTTTGAACGACCGTCTACCAACCTGGGGACTCCAGCTGAAGTTTCTTCGGCTGGTCTTCCCCAAATGTTCTTCAAATGACTCTTTCCCTGTAGCTTTCAATGGCCCTATTAGGAATGCATTTCTTGAGTTAAACAAAATAGCTTGTTACTAAAGGCAAATATGCTTTTAGGAAGGAAAGCACATTGCTACTTATTTGTATAAGTTAACGGATCAGAAATTCAGCAGCATGTGATTCCAGAGTGTGCTGACTGTGGGAACAAAGAGGTCAGACTGAAAGGTAAATTTCACGATTTTGCTCCGTATTTCCCAAGGAATTATCTCATGTTTGTGCCCTGCACTCCTACTTCGTAACAAACTTACGTGCCCACCGTCACTAGACAATATGACCAACTTAGCCTTGATAAGGTGGAAATGGCCACACTGCACGTTTCAGGACAGGGGCCTCCTAGGGAGACAGAGCGTGGAGACAAAACAGAGACCTTGGCCTCAAGCAGCCCAAGGCAGAAAGCAGCGGCCCCTATTCAGCCCAAGTGCTGAATGGTGACACGCTGGAAGCATATTCACGCTAACAAAAACCACCTGTGCACTTTCTTTCTGAAATCAGATTGGACCATGAACGTACAACCCTCCACCAGCGCATTGTACCCTCTCATTCCACCGCGTCACTATGGAACCACCATGGGAACCCATGTTTAGAAGGTAGAATTTAAGACACCCATTCTGTTCAGCATTTTCTCACAAGCCTAAGGAGTGATGTGTTAGTCACTCAGTCGTGTCCGACTCTTTGCGACCCTATGGACTGTAACCTGCCAGCCACCTCTGTCCATGGGATTTTCCCTGCAGGAATGCTGGTCTCCAGGGGACCGTCCCAACCCAGGAATCGGACCCAGGTCTCCTGCACTGCAAGCGGATTCTTTGACCACTAGCAGCACCTGGGAGGCCCAACACAGCCAGTGTTTCTAGGGTCTGTTTACACAGACCAGGCTGCAGCCAGGAGCATAGTCTTGTCTCCATTTCATCCAGACTGAACAATAGATGGGCCTACCATATAGCACAGGAACTATTCAGTATCACATGCTGCTACTGCTGCTAAGTCGCTTCAGTTGTGTCCGACTCTGTGCGATCCCAGAGACGGCAGCCCACCAGGCTCCACCGTCCCTGGGATTCTCCAGGCAAGAACACTGGAGTGGGTTGCCATTTCCTTCTCCAACGCATGAAAGTGAAAAGTCAAAGTGAAGATGCTCAGTCGTGTCTGACTCTTCACGACCCCATGGACTGCAGCCCACCAGGCTCCTCCGTCCATGGGATTTTCCAGGCAAGAGTACTGGAGTGGGCTGCCATTGCCTTCTCCATAGTAACACACAATGGAAGAGAATCTGAATGCTTATGTGTATATATAACAGTTGTTGTTGTTCAGCTGCTCAGTCATGTCTGACTCTTGTGACCCCATGGACTGCAACACGCCAGGCCTCCCTGTTCTTCACTGTCTCCCGGAGCTTGCTCAAACTCATGTGCATCGAGTCGGTGATGCCATCCAACCATCTCATCCTGTGTCGTCCCCTTCTCCTCCTGCCCTCAGTCTTTCCCAGCATCAGAGTCTTTTCCCGTGAGTCGGCTCTCTGCATCAAGTGACCAAAGATCTATATGAACTGAATCATTTGCTGTTCACCAGAAACTAACACGACATTGTAAATCAGCTGCACTTCCACTTCAAAATAAAACTGGAAGCATTCTTCCCTGAAAATTCTATGTAAATCCTTTGGTCCCTCCCCTTTTTTTCCTCACAAGTACAGCTGAAAGCTATGACCAACCTAGACAGCATATTCAAAAGCAGAGACATTACTTTGCCCACTAAGTTCCATCTAGTCAAGGCTATGGTTTTTCCTGTGGTCATGTATGGATGTGAGAGTTGGACTGTGAAGAAAGCTGAGCACCGAAGAATTGGTGCTTTTGAACTGGGGTGTTGGAGAAGACTCTTGAGAGTCCCTTGGACTGCAAGGAGATCCAACCAGTCCATTCTGAAGGAGATCAGCCCTGGGATTTCTTTGGAAGGAATGATGCTAAAGCTGAAGCTCCAGTACTTTGGCCACCTCATGCGAAGAGTCGACTCATTGGAAATGACCCTGATGCTGGGAGGGATTGGGGGCAGATGGAGAAGGGGACGACCGAGGATGAGATGGCTGGATGGCGTCATGGACTTGATGAACTTGAGTCTGAGTGAACTCTGGGAGCCGGTGATCGACAGGGAGGCCTGGCGTGCTGCGATTCATGGGGTCGCAAAGAGTCTGATGCGACTGAACTGAACTGAACAGCTGAAAGCCAGAGAGATTTGGATGTGTTCCCTTCGTCTGTGGTCACTCTCAGGGCTGCCTGTGCTTGAAAGCTTTCTCAGCCCACTCAGGCCTCACGTAACCTGAATGACCAGACTGCAGCCAACGGACCCCGCAGCTGTGTTTTCCCTGCTGCCAAGCTGTCACGCCCACACCTTATTACTAAAGCAATTTAGAGACTGTATTTTGGAAAGAAAAATCCTTCGCATGTTGTTTTTCCTTTCAAGGTTTCTCACTTCAGTCAGATGGAACCCTGGTCTCCGTAACCAGGCTGATTAACCCCTGGAGCTGAGCGCTGTGTGAGCGTGCTCTGGTGCGCTGTCTGTCAGAGGTGCAGTTATCCGCCGACCTGTCCACCACTCCTTCTAGACGAAGAGTTCCTTTCTCTCACATGTCTCTAAATCCCGAGGCATCTGATACAATGCCTGGTGCACAGGAAACGCTCCAAAGTTTGTGTTAAAGCCATCATCAGAAGGTAATATCTGAGCTCAGACCCAAAGGTTGAGAAGGCTCTTGCGAAGCACAGATCTAGTAAAGCGCGTTTCATTTGGGCAGCGGAGACAGCGTGTGGAAGGCCCGGGGCAGCACAAGCACCTGCATGCCTGAGAGCCGGAGGGAAGCCAGTAGGGCTGGGGAAGCAAGAGCGAGCAAGAAGCGCTCAGGTCCGAAAGGCAGGGAGACCAGGACCGCGCGGGGGCTCACGCAGTGTCCCAGGGTCTGAGACTCCTGTCGTGGGCCAGTGGTCCAGAACACGCCCGCCAGTGCAGGGGACGCAGGCTCAGCCACTGGTCTGGGAATACCCCACGTGCCGGGGAGCAGCTCAGCCCACGCGCCGCAGCTGCCGAGCCTGGCCCTGGCGCCCGTGCCGCTGGCCCGTGGCTGCAACCGGGGAAGCCCACGCGCAGCGGTGACAGCCCGGAGCAGCCGTCAGGAGGGGAACGAAGCTCTGTGAGCAAAACCTTAGACTCTATTCTGTTGTTTAAGTTTCGTCACGTTTAGTTGGAGGATAAGCGCTTTACGATGTTGCGCTGGTTTCTGCCGTATACCAAGGTGAATCAGCCGTCCCTCCCTCCTGAACTTCCCTCCCCGCTCCCAGCGCATCCCACCCCTCTGCGTTTTCACGGAGCGCAGGATTTCAGCTCGCTGCGTCCCGCAGGGCGTGTCCCCGGCCGTCCGATCTTCTGCACGTGGCGCGTCGGGCTCGGCGCTGCGAGTCACCCCGCTCCCCAGCGGTGCCCACTGTGTCCTCTCCGGCTGCGTCTCCACTGCTGCCCTGCGAATAGCGCCCTCGGTGCCCTTCCTGTCAACGGACTCCATGTGTGCGTGTTACTAGATGCGACTTGCTCTCCTCTTTCCGACTGTCTAGTTCCATCCACTTTGTTAGAACTGAATCGAATGCATTCCTTTTCGTGGCTGAGTAATGATCCACTGTGCAAATGTACCACGACTTTCTTATGTATTCAGCTGTCAGTGGACATCAGGTTGCCAACATGTCCTAGCTATTGTAAATACAGTGCTGCGATGAATGTTGAGGTCTGTGTGTCTTTTCCGGTTATGGTTTCCTTGGGGTATATGCCCAGTAGTGGGATTGTTGGGAGTTTTATTCCTGGTTTTTAAATAATCTCCATATTGGTCTCCATAGTGGGTGCATCAACTTATATTCCTGCCGGGGTCCAGCCCCGGTGGATCCAGGGAATCAAAGTGGGGACGGAGTCGGCATCTGGAAAAGGACTATTTAATTAGAAATATAAAGAGATTAGGAAAGAATAGTGTAGTGGGAAATTTAGAGGAGGAAAGAGGCTGTATTCCTTAGTTTACGTGGAAAACCAATAAAACCTCGAGACAAGAGGTTTGCACCATCTACGTAGGCCACCAGCACCCGCTTGAATAGCGGAGGGTGCCCTGCCTTGGGCTCCCTCTTGTGTGGGTCTTAGAAGCCAGGGCAAGTAAGTAGACGTGGTGAGCCTCCACGCCCCAAGGGATCAGCCTGAAAAGGAGAGGGAGGGAGAGGGAGAGAGAGAGAGAGAGAGTCGACACGGGGGGAGCCAGATTTCCAAGAAACTAGTTTGAGAAACTAGTCTGAGAAACTGGTCCATCCTTTATTGTCTGGGAAAGCTTTTTATACTTTTGGTTGTACATAGAGATCAATGGATAATACAAAGTTATGCAGCTTCTGCGGCCCTGACTCTTATCAAGACCAGGCTTTCTCTCTGCATACGTAGCTGTATACACAAGTCTTAGGTGATTTATATCATCTTCTGGCCAGGAGGCTTATTAACATTTTACGGCCCCTTTCTGATAAGAGTCTGTCAACCAGAAAACTTATTTCCCTTAATAGTGTTGTTCTTTCCAAAGTCTGGTGCCACTCTCAGAAAGCATTAATTAAATTTACATACATAGCAAGAACACAACAATTTATAACAAGGAAAGAGGAGTACAGTGATTTATAACAAAGAGAAAATTTATTAACTCAGAAGTCTAGTGTTGCTAACATCAAAACTATTATATTCCTTCTTCTATATCCCAATTACATTGATTAATATCCTCCCAGGTGCCTAAAAGATGAAGAATATGGAGGCCTGGCAGCAGTCATTGACTCAACAGTGAAAACCCATCACCAATATAATTTTTAGCTCTTTAGAAAAGGCTCTATATGTTTAAGATGTTTTAAGCTGCTTGCCTCTCTCAGTTGGGGGGCTGTAAACAATCACAAGTTGTAAAGTCTCCAACTGTCAGGCAAGTTAGAGAGCCATCAGAGGGATTGGAGCTGAGACACTGCTTTCATATGCAGGAGACGAGTTGGAGCTCTAAGCTAACTTTTTCAAGAGAAAGGTGGTCGGGGATAGCCCCCTGTAATGTCAGCAGAGTATAGTAAACAGACAGATTTTGGTTTCGGGGTAGATGCTCAGGCAGAGGGCCCCTGGAGACCTGACTCGCCTTGCCCATCAGGTCTCTCTGCGTGACCTGTCCTGGGGGGGATCTCCCGTGCTGGCTCCCAGCAATTCCCACCAATAGGGCAAGTTCCCTTTTCTCCACATCCTATCCGGCTTTTATTCTTTGTAGACTTCTTGATGATGGCCATTCTGACCAGGATGAGATGATACCTCATCGTAGTTTTGGTCTGCATTTCTTTAATAATGAGTGATGTTGAGGATGACCCTGAAGTGGGTTTTTGTTTGTCTGTTTTACTGACAGTTAGTTGATTTACAAGATTACATGCATTTCAGGTACACAGCGTTGGTGGTGGTGTTCAGTCACTCGGTCGTGTCTGACTCTTTGTGACCCCATGAATCACAGCACACCAGGCCTCCCTGTCCATCACCAACTCCCGGAGTTCACTCAAGTTCACGTTCATTGCATTGGTGATGCTGCCCAGCCATGTCACCCTCTGACTCCCTCTTCTCCTTCTGCCCTCAGTCTTCCCCAGCATCAGGGACTTTTCCAAAAAGTCATCAGCATGCATCAGATGACCAAAATACTGGAGCTTCAGCTTTGGCATCAGTACTTCCAGTGAGTAGTCAGGATTGATCTCCCTTAAGATTGACTGGTTTGATCTCCTTGCAGTCCAAGGGATGTTCAGGAGCCTTCTCAAGCACCAGAGTTCAAAGGTATCAATTCTTTGGTGTCCTGCCTTCTTTACAGTCCAGCTCTCACAACCATATGTGACCACTGGGAAGACCATAGCCTTGGCTATATGGACCTTTGTCAGCAGAGTAATGTCTGTTTTTCAACACACTGTCTACGTTTGTCATTGCTTTCCTGCTGAGAAGCAATCGTCTTCTGATTTCATGGCTGCAGTCACCATCCACAGTGATTTTTTGGAGCCCGAGAAGAGGAAACCTGTCACCCAGCATCAGGGACTTTTCCAAAAAGTCATCAGCATGCATCAGATGACCAAAATACTGGAGCTTCAGCTTTGGCATCAGTACTTCCAGTGAGTAGTCAGGATTGATCTCCCTTAAGATTGACTGGTTTGATCTCCTTGCAGTCCAAGGGATGTTCAGGAGCCTTCTCAAGCACCAGAGTTCAAAGGTATCAATTCTTTGGTGTCCTGCCTTCTTTACAGTCCAGCTCTCACAACCATATGTGACCACTGGGAAGACCATAGCCTTGGCTATATGGACCTTTGTCAGCAGAGTAATGTCTGTTTTTCAACACACTGTCTACGTTTGTCATTGCTTTCCTGCTGAGAAGCAATCGTCTTCTGATTTCATGGCTGCAGTCACCATCCACAGTGATTTTTTGGAGCCCGAGAAGAGGAAACCTGTCATCACTTCCAGCTTTTCCCCTTCTATTTGCCATGTAGTAATGAGGTCAGATCCCATGGTCTTAGCTTTTTTAATATTTATTCTTAAGCTGGCTCTTTCACTCCTTCACCCTCATCAAGAGGCTCTTCACTTTCTGCCATTAGAGTCCACATATCCGCATATCTAAGGTTGTTGATGTTTCTCCCTCCTATCTTGATTCTGGCTTGTAACTCATCCAGCCCAGCATTTCTCATGATGTGCTCAGCATATTAGTTAAACAAACAGGCTGACAGCAGACAGCCCTGTCATACTATTTTTCTCAATCTTGAGCCAGTCAGTTGTTCATACAGGGTTCAAACTGTTGCTTCTTGACCCACATACAGGTTTCTCGAGAGACAAGTAAGGTGATCTGATATTCACATCTTTCTAAGAGCTTTCCACAGTTTGTCATGATCTACACAGTCAAAGGCATTAGGATAATCAATAAAACAGAGATAGATGTTTTCCTGAAATTCCCTTGCTTTTGCTATAATTCAGCAAATTTGGCAATTTGCTCTCTAGTTCCTCTTCCTTTTCTAAACCCAGCTTGGACATCTGGAAGTTCTTGGTTCACATAATGCTGAAGGCTAGCATGCAAGGTTTTAAACATGACCTTCCTAGCATGTCCGATGGTTAGCACATTCTTCGGTACCACCCTTCCTGGGAACTGGGATGAGGATTGACCTTTTCCAGTCCTGCAGCCACTGCTGAGTCTTCCAGATTTGCTGACATAATGAAGGCAAAACCTTAATGGCACCCTCCTTTAGGGATTTGAATCTTTCTGCTGGGATTTCATCACATCCACTAGCTTTATTAACAGCAGTGCTTCTTAATGCCCATGGGACTTCGCACTCCAGAATGCCTGGCTCTGGGTGACTAACCACACCACTATAATGATCTGTTTCATTAAGATCTTTCTCATACAGTTCTTCTGTGTATTCTTCCCATCGCTTCTTGGTCTCTTCAGCATCTACTAAGTCTCTACCTTATTTATCCTTTATTCTGCCCATCTTTGGGTGGAAAGCTCCCTTGATGTTTCCAGTTTTCCCAAAGAGATCTCTAGTCTTTCCTTTTTTGTTGCTTTCTTCTATTATCAAACACTGCTCATTGAAGGAGGCCTTCCTGTCCCTTCTAGCTACTCTTTGAAAACTCGATGTTTAACTGGATGTACCTTTCCCTCGCTCCCTTGCTTTTTGCTTCTCTTCATTCTTTCCCTATTCATAAAGCCTCTTATGATAACCACTTTTCCTTCTTGCTTTTCTTTTTCTTTGGGGTGGTTTTGTTCGCTGCCTCTTGCACAATATTATGGACCTCTGTCCATAGTTCTTCAGGCACACAGTTATCTAATCCAGTCTTTTGAATGTATTTGCTACCTCTACTGTGAATGCATACGGGATCTGATTTAAGTCATACCTGGCTGGCCTAGTGTTTTTCCTGGTTTTCTTTAGATTAAACCTGAATTTTTTCAAGGTTTTCTTTAGATTAAACCTGAATTTTGCTATAAGAAGCTGATGATCTGAGCCACGTCAGCTCCAGGTCTTATTTTTGCTGACTGTATAGAGCTTCTTCATCTTCAGCTACAAAGAATGTAATCGATTTGATTTTGGTATCGGCCATTTGCTGATGTCCATGTATAAAGTCATCTCCTGTGCTGTTGAAAAAGAGTATTTCCTATGACTAGTGCATTTTCTTGACAGAATTCAGTTAGCGTTTGTCCTACTTCATTTTGTTCTCCAAAGCCAAACTTGCCTGTTACTCCAGGTATATCTTGATTTCCCACTTTTGCATTCCAACCCCTGATGGTGAATAGAACATTTCTTTAGGTGTTAGTTCCAGGAGGTCTTCTAGGTCTTCATAGCACTGATCAACTCCACCTTCTTCAGCATCGATGGTAGGGACATAGACTTGGATTACTCTGATGTTGAATGGCTTGCCTTGGAAATGAACTGAGATTATTCTGTCATTTCTGAGGCTGGACTCAACCAAGAGTCTGTATTTCAGACTGTCATTGATTGTGAGGGCTGCTCTGTTTCGTCTATGGGATTCTTGCCCACAGTAGTAGATATAATGGTCGCCTGAATTAAATTCACCCATTCCCGTCCATTTTAGTTCTCTGATTCCTAGGATGTCGGTATTTATTCTTATCAACTCCTGCTTGACCATGTCCAGTTTTCCTTGATAGGTTCTTATACAATACTGTTCTTTGCAGCATCAGATTTTCCTTTCATCACCAGACGCACCAACAACTGAGCGTCCTATCCATTTTGGCCCTGCTGCTTCATTCACTCTGGGACGACTGGTAATTCTCCTCCACTCTTCCCCAGGAGCACAGTGGACACCTTCAGACCTGGGGGACTCATCTTTTGGTGTCGTCTCTTTCTAGCCTTTTATACGGCTCACGAGGTTCTCACAGCAAGTGCACAGGGGTGGTCTGCCATTCCCCCCTCCGGCGGACCACGCTTTGTCAGAACTCTCTGCTGTGAACCGTCCGTCCTGGGTGGCCCTGCATGGCGTGGCTCACAGCTTCACTGAGTTATGCAAGCCCCTTGTCATGACAAAGTGATCCATGAAGGTGCTTTTTGTTTGAAGTGAGTTTTTGTTTGTTTCATTGACATATAGTTGATTTACAATATTATGTACATTTCAGGCATAAAACATTCTGAATCACAATTTTTAAAGGCTATACTCCATTTAAAGTTATCATAAAATACTGTCTGTATTCCCTGTGTTGTACAGTATATCTTGTGACTTACTTATTTTGTACGTAGTGGTTCGTACTTCTTAACTGCCCCATCTTGCCCCTCCTCCTTCCCTCTCCCCGCTGGTAATGACTGGCTTGTTCTCTGTATCTGTGAGTCTGTTTCTTCTTTGCTGTATTCACTGGTTTGTTTCATTCTTAGATTCCACATATAAGTAATATATGGCTCAGAGGTTAAAGCGTCCACCTGCAGTGCAGGAGACCCGGGTTCGATCCCTGAGTCGGGAAGATCCCCTGGGGAAGGAAATGGCAACCCACTCCAGTACTCTTGCCTGGAGAATCTCATGGAGGGAGGAGCCTGGTAGGCTACAGTCCACAGGGTCGCAAAGAGTCGGACACGACTGAGCGACCTCACAGTACGTCTCTTGCATTCATCTGATGATTAGCATCTTGTCACATGCCGATTGGACACCTGTATGTCTTCTTTGGAAACAATGTCTATTCAGTTCTTCTGCCCATTTCTTAATGGGGTTGTTTGGGTTTTTGATGTTGAGTTGTATGAACCATCTATAGACTTTGGATATTAGCCCTTATCAATCATATTATTTGCAAATATTTTCTCCCACTCAGTAGGTTGTCTTTTCATATTGCTGATGGTTTCCTTTTTTGTAAAAAAAAAAAAAAAAAAACAGACAAAGACAAAGAACTTTTAAGTCTAATTAGATCCCATTTGTTTTTTCTTCCTTTTGTTTCCTTTCCTTTGGAAGACAAAAAATTATTGCTACAATATATGTCAAAAAGTATTTTGCCTATGCTAACTTCTAGGAGTTGTATGGCTTCAGATATTAGTCGCTCAATCGTGCCCGACTCTTGCGACCCCATGGACTGCAGTCCACCAGGTTCCTCTGTACATGAGATCTTCCAAGCAAGGGTACTGGAGTGGGTTGCCATTTCCTTCTCCAGGGCATCTTCCCAACCCAGGGATCGAACCCGTGTCTACTGCACTGCAGGCAAATTCTTTACCAACTGAGCTACAAGGGAAGCCCTACGCTTTCTTCTAGGAGTTGTACGGCTTCAGATCTTACATATAGGCTGTTGCTCCATTTTAAGTCTATTTTGTGTATGGTGTTAAAGAATGTTCTAATTTCATTCTTTTCCATGTATCTGTCGAGTTTTCCCAGCACCACTTATTGAAGAGACTGCATTTTCTCCACTGTATATTCTTGCCTCTTTTTCAGTTCAGTGGCTTAGTCGTGTCCGACTCTTTGCGACCCCATGAATCGCAGCACGCCAGGCCTCCCTGTCCATCACCAACTCCCGGAGTTCACCCAGACTCACGTCCATGGAGTCAGTGACGCCATCCAGCCATCTCATCCTCGGTCGTCCCCTTCTCCTCCTGCCCCCAATCCCTCCCAGCATCAGAGTCTTTCCCAGTGAGTCAACTCTTCGCATGAGGTGGCCAAAGTACTGGAGTTTCAGTTTTAGCATCATTCCTTCCAAAGAAATCCCAGGGTAAACTCTCTTGCTTTTTCCATGATCCAGCGGATGTTGGCAATTTGATCTCTGGTTCCTCTGCCTTTTCTAAAACCAACTTTAACATCTGGAAGTTCACGGTTCACATATTGCTGAAGCCTGGCTTGGAGAATTTTGAGCATTACTTTACTAGCATACGAGATGAGTGCAATTGTGCAGAAAGATTAATTGATCACAATTAATTGAATGAGTTATAAAATCATTATGAAGAACAAGTTACAGAGAAGGAAAATTGGAATCCAAGAGACTAAATCAGAGATGATAGGGATTGGATTGGGAGATGGCAGTGGAGACAGAGAGACATGAATGGATTGGAGAGAACGTTCAGAGAGAACGCTGGTGGTCCCTGGTGATGGGCTGAATATAAGGATGAGGGAAAGAAGGAAGCTAAAGGTGATTCTTGGTTTCTCATTTTTACAGTTTCACAGTTGGGTAAAAGGTTTCTACAACTGAGTGAGTGGATTTTATAACTTGATAGCCCTTACTGAATTGGGGAAGGAATTCATCAGAGAAAAGAACAGGAGATGGAAAACCACAGAACTCCTTCAAATGCATCCAGCTGCCCTTTCAGATGCCATGTGCAAGGGTCTATCTTCAAACCTGGGGTTCTCTTTTATTGAGCTGCAGTTGATTTATGATGTTGTGTTAGTTTTAAATGTACAGCAAAGTGATTCCAGTTTTATATATACACATATAGTATACAAATATATATACTTTTTCAGATTCTTTTCCATTATACATTATTACACCACACAGAATATAGCTCCCTGTGTTATACAGTTGGACCTCATTGTTCATATATATGGTAGTGAGTATCTCATTCAGATATGAAGGAGAAATTAAAAGCTTTATAGACAAGCAAAAGCTGAGATAATTCAACACCACCAAACCAGCTCTTCAACAAATGCTAAAGGATCTTCTCTAGACAGGAAACAGAAAAGCTTTATAAAATCAAATCTGAAACAACAAAGTAAATGGCAACAGGATCATACTTATCAATAATTCCTTATAACAAGTGGTGCTGGGAAAACTGGTCAACCATTTGTAAAAGAATGAAACCAGAACACTTTCTAACACCATACACAATAAAGATCTAAACATAAGACCAGAAACTATAAAACTCCTAGAGGAGAACACAGGCAAAACACTCTCTAACATAAATCACAGCAAGATCCTCTATGACCTACCACCCAGAGTATTGGAAATAAAAGCAAAAATAAACCAATGAGATCTAATTAAACTTAAAGGCTTTTGCACAACGAAGGAAACTATAAGCAAGTTAAAAAAAAAAAAACAGCCTTCAGAATGGGAGAAAATGATAGCAAATGAAGCAACTGACAAAGAATTAATCAAAAATATACAAGCAGCTCATTCAACTCAATACCAGAAAAATCAGTTCAGTTCAGTCGCTCAGTCGTGTCTGACTCTTTGCGACCCCATGAATCTCAGTACACCAGGCCTCCCTGTCCATCAGCAATTCCCGGAGTTCACTCAGATTCACGTCCATTGAGTCAGTGATGCCATCCAGCCATCTCATCCTCGGTCGTCCCTTTCTCCTCCTGCCCCCAATCCCTCCCAGCATCAGGGTCTTTTCCAATGAGTCAACTCTTCGCATAAGGTGCCCAAAGTACTGGAGCTTCAGTTTTAGCATCATTCTTTCCAAAGAAATCCCAGGGTTGATCTCCTTCAGAATGGACTGGTTGGATCTCCTTGCAGTCCAAGGGACTCTCAAGAGTCTTCTCCAACACCACAGTTCAAAAGCATCAATTCTTCGGCGCTCAACCTTCTTCACAGTCCAACTCTCACATCCATACATGACCAC
>SJXQ01001599.1:0-53875 GCA_006408695.1 Aepyceros melampus | reverse complement strand
CTATCTAGGTTGGTCATAACTTTTCTTCCAAGGAGTAAGCATCTTTTAATTTCATGGCTGCAGTCACCATCTGCAGTGGTTTTGGAGCCCAGAAAAATAAAGTCTGACACTGTTTCCACTGTTTCCCCATCTATTTCCCATGAAGTGATGGGCCTGGATGCCATGATCTTCGTTTTCTGAATGTTGAGCTTTAAGCCAACTTTTTCACTCTCCTCTTTCACTTTCATCAAGAGGCTCTTTAGTTCCTCTTCACTTTCTGCCATAAGGGTGGTGTCATCTGCATATCTGAGGTTATTGATATTTCTCCCGGCAATCTTGATTCCAGCTTGTGTTTCTTCCAGTCCAGGTTTCTCATGATGTACTCTGCATAGAAGTTAAATAAGCAGGGTGACAATATACAGCCTTGACGTACTCCTTTTCCTATTTGGAACCAGAATGTTGTTCCATGTCCAGTTTTAACTGTTGCTTCCTGACCTGCATACAGATTTCTCAAGAGGCAGGTTAGGTGGTCTGGTATTCCCATCTCTCTCAGAATTTTCCACAGTTTATTGTGATCCACACAGTCAAAGGCTTTGGCATAGTCAATAAAGCAGAAATAGATGTTTTTCTGGAACTCTCTTGCTTTTTC
This sequence comes from Aepyceros melampus, assembly GCA_006408695.1. Taxonomy (NCBI): domain Eukaryota; kingdom Metazoa; phylum Chordata; class Mammalia; order Artiodactyla; family Bovidae; genus Aepyceros; species Aepyceros melampus. The sequence goes on along the minus strand of SJXQ01001599.1, from coordinate 53,247 downwards.
CATGATGCAGCGGATGTTGGCAATTTGATCTCTGGTTCCTCTGCCTTTTTCTAAAACCAGCTTGAACATCTGGAAGTTCACGGTTCATGTATTGCTGAAGCCTGCCTGGAGAATTTTGAGCATTACTTTACTAGCATGTGAGATGAGTGCGATTGTAAAGTAATTAATCTCCAATTAAAGAAATTAAAAGAAGAAAAAACACCTGTGAAAAACCTAGCATTTCTCTTTAGCCTAAGTTTGACTTTTGGAAATGAAACCATTAGGAAGTAGTTACAAAAATTATAAATTTGGCTTCCTTTAATCTTAAATATGTAGATTAACTTCACAGTTAATCTGTATGGGATAGGCAGATGATTAAAGTCATATAGCAGATCTAAATATATTAAAGTAGCTTCAGTCCAGTTCAGTCGCTGAGTCATGTCTGACTCTTTGCGACCCCGTGGACTGCAGTATGCCAGGCTTCCTTGTCCATCACTAGCCCCAGCATTTACTCAAACTCATATCCATTGAGTTGGTGATGCCATCCAACCATCTCATCCTCTGTCGTCCCCTTCTCCTCCCTTCAATCATTCCCAGCATCAGGGTCTTTTCCAATGAGTCAGTTCTTCACATCAGGTAGCCAAAGTATTGGAGTTTCAGCTTCAGCATCAGTCCTTCCAAAGAAATCCCAGGGCTGATCTCCTTTAGGATGGACTGGTTGGATCTCCTTGCAGTCGAAGGGACTCTCAAGAGTCTTCTCCAACGTCACAGTTCAAAAGCATCAATTATTCATTTCAGCCTTCTTTATGGTCCAACTCTGATATCTATACCTGACTACTGGAAAAACCATAGCTTTGACTATATGGACCGTTTTTTTGTAAAGTAACATCTCTGGTTTTTAATATGCTCTTTAGGTTTGCCATAGCTTTTCTTCCAAGAAGCAAGCGTCTTTTAATTTCATGGCTGTAGTCACCATGTGTGGTGATTTTGGAACCCAAGAAAAGAAAGTCTGTCACTGTTTCCATTGTTTCCCCATCTATGTGCCATGAAGTGATCGGACCAGATGCCATGATCTTTAAGCCACCTTTTTCACTCTCCTCTTTCACTAAGAGAGTCTTTAGTTCCTCTTTTCTTTCTGCCATCTGGGGTGGTGTCATCTGCATATCTGATGTTATTGATGTTTCTCCTGGCAGTCTTGATTCCAGCTTGTGCTTCATACAGCCTGGGATTTCGCATGTTCATAGAAGTTAAATAAGCAGGGTGACAATATACAGCCTTGACATACTCCTTTCCCAATTTGGAACCAGTCTGTTGTTCCGTGTTTGGTTCTAACTGTAGCTTCTTGACCTGCATACAGGTTTTTCAAGAGGCAGGTAAGGTGGTGTGGTATTCCCATCTCTTTAAGAATTTTCCAATTTGTCAGGTCCACATAGTCAAAGGCTTTAGTATAATCAATGAAGCAGAAGTAGATGTTTTTCTGGAATTCTCTTGCTTTTTCTATGATCCAACGGATGTTGGCAATTTGATCTCTGGTTCCTCTGCCTTTTCTAAAACCAGCTTGAACATCAGGGAGTTCATGGTTCACGTATTGCTGAAGTCTGGCTTGGAGAATTTTGAACATTACTTTACTAGCATGTGAGATGAGTGCAATTGTGCAGTAGTTTGAACTTTCTTTGGCATTGCCCTTCTTTGGGATTGGAATGAAAACTGACCTTTTCCAGTCCTGTGGCCACTGCTGAGTTTTCCAGATTTGCTGACATATTGAGTGCAGCACTTTCACAGCATCATCTTTCAGGTTTTGAAATAGCTCAACTGGAATTCCATCACGAATTCCATCACAAAAAACCTCCACTAGCTTTTTCCATAGTGTTGCTTCCTAAGGCCCACTTGACTTCACATTCCAGGATGTCTGGCTCTAGGTGAGTGATCACATCATGGTGGTTATTACGTCATTAAGACCTTTTGTTGTATAGTTTTTCTGTGTTTTCTTGCCACCTCTACTTAATATCTTCTGCTTCTGTTAGGTCCTTAATATCTTCTGCTTCTTTCCTTTATGGTGGCGATCTTTTGCATGAATCGTTCCTTTGCTATCTCTAATTTTCTTGAAAAGAGCTCTTAATTTTTCCCACTCTATTAGTTTTCTTTCTATTTGTTTGCATTGATCACTTAGGAAGACTTTCTTATCGCTCCTTGCCATTCTTTGAAACTCTGCATTCAGATGGGTATATCTTTCCTTTTCTCCTTTGCCTTTAGCTTCTTTTCTCAGCTATTTGTAAGGCCTCCTCAGACAACCATTTTGCCTTTTTGCATTACTTTTTCTTGGGATGGTTTTGATCACTGCCCTCTATACAGTATCACGAACCTCCATTCATAGTTCTTCAGATACTCTGTCAGATCTAATCCCTTGAATCTATTTGTCACTTCCACTATATAATCGTAAGGGATTGATTTAGGTCATACCTGAATGGTCTAGTGATTTTCCCTATTTTCTTCAATTTAAGTCTGAATTCTGCAATAAGGAGTTCATGATTTGAGCCACAGTCAGCTCCTGATCTTGTTTTTGCTGATTGTCTAGAGCTTCTCCATCCTTGGCTGCAAAGAATATAATCCGTCTGAATTCATTGTTAACCATCTGGTGATGTCTATGTGTAGAGTCTTCTCTTGTGTTGTTGCAAGAGGGTGTTTGCTATGACCAGTGCATTCTGTTGGCAAAACTCTTTTAGCCTTTGCCCTGCTTCATTTTGTACTCCCAAGGCCAAACTTGATTGTTACTCCAGGTATCTTCTGGCCTCCTACTTGTGCTTTCCAGTCCCCTATGATGAAAAGGATATCTCTTTTTGGTGTTATTTCTAGAGGGTCTTGTAGGTCTTCAAAGAACTGTTCACTTTCACCTTCTTTGGCATTAATGCTTGGGGTATAGACTTTGATCACTGTGATATTGAATGGTTTGTCTTGGAAAGGAACAGAGATCATTCTGTTGTTTTTGAGGTTGTACCCAAGTACTGCATTTTGCCCTTTTTTTGACTATGAAGGGTACTCCATTTCTTCTAAGGGATTCTTGCCCACAGTAGTTGATATAATGGTTATCTGAATTGAATTCGCCCATTCCGGTCCCTTACCTAGATAGCATATTAAAAAGCAGAGACATTACTTTGCCAATAAAGGTCTGTCTAGTCAAAGCTGTAGTTTTTTCCAGTAGTCGTGTATGGATGTGAAAGTTGGACTGTAAAGAAAGCTGAGTGCTGAAAAGTTGATGCTTTTGAACTGTGATGTTGGAGAAGACTCTTGAGAGTCCCTTGGACAGCAAGGAGATCCAACCAGACCATCCTAAAGGAAATCAGTCCTGAATATTCATTGGAAGGACTGATGCTGAAGCTGAAACTCCAGTACTTTGGCCACCTAATGTGAAGAACTGACTCACTGGAAAAGACCCTGATGCTGGGAAAGATTGAAGGTGGGAGGAGATGGGACAACAGAGGATGAGATGATTGGGTGGCATCACTGACTCAATGGGCATGAGTTTGAGCAAGCTTCCAGGAGTTGGTAAAGGACAGGAAAGCCTGGTGTGCTGCAGTCCATGGGGTTGCAAAGAGTTGGACAGGAGTGAGCGACTGAACTGAACCGAACTGATTCCTAAAATGTTATTTGCTCTTGCCATCTCCTGTTTCAATTCAATTCAGTCTTTCAGCATGTCTGACTCTTTGTGACCCCATGCACTGCAGCACGCCAGGCTTCCCTCTCCTTCACCAACTCCTGGAGCTTGCCCAAGCTCACGTCCATGTTTGACTGCTTCCAGTTGACCTTGATTCATGGACCTAACGTTCCAAGTTCCTATGCAGTATTGTTCTTTACAGCATTGGACTTACAGGTCAGAGTCTACTCTTGTGAAGATAGACCACCTCTCCATTCCACTCCAGTGCTTATGAACAAGACTATAAGACTAGTTTAGTTTTGTTGCAAAATGCCTTACTTCTTCTCTGTAATCAGACATTCAACTGCCTATAAAAATGACTCTATCCAAATAGAGATTTTCCCATTTATCTTAGCAGTTAAGATGCCTACAGGTTCACATTCACTGTGGCGTTTGGAGAGTAAGGGTACACACAGAAGCTGATGATGGCATGTAAGTACAGAAGAACAGGAAGACCAGTGCTCTGCTATGGAACACTAATTATGAATATTGGCACTGTGTTTTAAATAGATTAAAATTGGGTTCAAATGGCTACTTTAAAAATAACCTAATCCATATTTCCTGCCTTCCCAGAGGACTAACGAGATTAGGTGGGGTTTTTTTTCCCCCTTTCTTGTTTTCTTTCTCTCAGGTCAGTGTTGAAATCAGCGTTGAGTCTTTTTTGTGTGTGTGTGTGACGGGGGTCTCCTTTGTTTGAATGTCCTTTTTCCTGATGCTTGGTACTGTGCATAGTGAAGCTCCAGGCTGTTGGTTCGGGTGTTCAGTGACATAAAACTTCCATTTACTGATGTTTTTAAATAGAATCCTGTTTCACTTCTTCCCAAGCCTGAGGGGAAATCTCAGAAAAGTCCATTGAGATTTAAGTTATAAACACACCACTTAATTACTGCGCAGGATTAACCACAGACTTTGCTGTCACAATATAAATACCCAGACAGAAGCTGGGGAGAAGCCTCCACAGTCCACCCCCGTGGACACTGGCTTTCCTGATCCTGCCCTCTGTCTGGCAAACAAAAGTGTGAAATCCATTCCAAGAGCTTCTGTGAAACAGGTTTAAAACCCTTATGAATTACCCAACTGAGTGCTCAAAACTCTTCCTCTCCTGTTTTGCCAGCTTTTCCAAGCCTTTTTTTTTTTTTTTCAGTTGAAAAGAAATGGTTGTTATTCTTGTGTTTCACCTACTTTGCTACACGTTTTTTAAACTCCTATTGTAAAACTCGTTTCTGTTTCAAGTCTTACGTAGCATACACTAAATAAGCAAAACATCCTTGGCTCACTAATTTATTCTCCAAAGCTTTCATAGGATAAAACATGCTCCGGCTTTAGGATTCTTATACGACTATTTTAAAGTGAAATCACAGCTGTGGGAGTAAACCAGAAACTAGTATAGTTCATGTTTCATCAGTTTAAAACAGTAAAATAGTGCCTTTACTACAATTAAAAATCTTACTTGAGCTAGATACATACCATTGATGAAATGGTAACACACTAAACAGATACGCCAGCTCTGCATGCGTTTGAAGTGAGTTTATGGAATTTGAAGACTGTTTTCACTTCATTTAAAAAAAATTTATTTTAGAGTGTAGTTGATGTACAATGCTTTTGTTAGAGTATAGTCGATATACAGTATCGCATAGGTTTCTGCTGTACAACAAAAAGTATTGGTTACACATACACCTGTATCCACCCTTCTTTAGATTCTTTTCCCCTGTAGGTCAGTGCAGAGTCTGGAGGCGAGTTTCCTGGGCCATGCAGTACGCATCAGTTATCTTTTTCATATATGGTAGTGTGGATAGGTCAGTCCCAGTCTCCCAATTTTATCCCTCACGCCTTTCGCTTTTCTTCCTGGTCACCATAAAAGTTTGTTTTCTACATCTGTGATTCCATTTCTGTTCTGAAAATAAGTTCATTTGTACCGTTTGTTTTTTGAGACTCCACATACAAGCAATTATGATATTTGTCATCCTCTGACTTAATTCACTCAGTGTGACATCTCTAGATTCAGCTATGCTGCTGCAAATGGCATTATGAAATTAGAAAATCATTGTATCCGTCCCTGTAGCGTGTCCCTACTTTTCAGTTATGTAGAATGTTTTCAGAGCTCTGGGTGTGTGCGAGGCACTGCTGTAGGTGGTAGGGATGCAGCAGTGGGCACTGTGTTGAAGCCCCTGCTCCGGGGGAGCTTCCCTGCTCCGGGGGAGCTTCCCTGCTCCGGGGAGCAGTGGACTAGGGTAAGAAAGTGTAAGAAGGAATTCTAAGCAGAGAACGAATAGAGAATGCCATCTGGTGATGGGGATGGCCCCAAAATTGGGTGGGCAAGAAGTGACTGGCTGAGAAGGGGATGTTTAAGCTGATGTCTGACGAGCCAACCATGCTGTGATCAGAGGCAGCATGTTCTAAGCAGAGGGCCTAGTATCTTTGGTGGGAATGAGTCAGATATTCAAAACAGAAAGATGGGCAGTGAGGCTGAATGATAGTGTTTGTGTTGGTATAGTATGGGGTGAGGGAGGGGATGTTTTAGGGAATAAGGGTAAGTTTGAGGTTAGGTAGGCAGACAGGAGTGAGGATTTTATTGAGACAGTGGCATGCCACCGGGGGATATTTAACAGAGGCATAAAGAATTGGTTGTGTGGGTTGGGAGAAGGAGAATGGAAGACAGACCAGTTTGGAGCTGTTGCAGTAGTTTAGGGTAGACATGGTGGTGACTTGAATTAGGATGCTTACACTGGAGATTAAAGTGGAAGGATTTGGGATAGGTCTTTGGAGGTATTGATTCACTTGTGTTGCAGATTTTGATTTGAGTACCAGGGTGCCTGGTGCCCTTTACTTGATACGGTAAAACTGGGGAAGAGCAGCTTTGGGAGAAAAATCAAGTGTTTCTGTTTTGTCTGTTTTAAGCTCAAGATATCTGTTACTGGATAGTCAACTGGAGATCTCAAAATAGCAATTGGGTGTATGTCTCTGGAGTTCCCCGGAGAGGCCAGGTCTGTGAGTACACATTTAGGACTAAGCATTAGAGAGCAAGTGCTGTTTCAAACTGCTGGCCTTAATAAGATCGTTAGGGAAATTGTAGATCGAGAAATGAAGACCTAATACTGCCGACTGAAAAAAACTGCCGAGTGTGAGCCTTAAGGAATTAAATTTTATTTGGACCAGAATGAGGACTGTAGCCTGGGAGACAGCATTTCAGATAGCTCTGAGAAACTGCCTAGAGGTAGGAGGGAAGGTCAGTATGTATGTGATTTTGGTGAAGGGGGAGTACGTGCAATCAAGCACATATTTTTGGAAAAAGTTTCTGCTGTTCATTAGGATCGGACTTCACCAAGAAGGATTTTAGTGCTTTTCAAGATACAAGGAGATGCAAGAATTGCACTCATAAACAAAGTCATCTCTTGAAAATGTCTATGTGAAGACCTTTTCTGCCAGTTTTTCCCAGAGCCCAGGCGCCTCATTTCTGATCTCCACCCTGAGCTCATTTCAGGGGGGGTTGAAGGTCAGCAGCTGCAATGGCTCATCATCTTATCCTTGTCTTGCGACCTCATAGACTGTAGCCCGCCAGGCTCCTCTGTTGCCTGGCGTTTCCAGGCAAGAATACTGGAGTGGGTTACCATTTTCTTCTCCAGGGAATCTTCCCAGTCCAGGGATCAAACCTGCCTCTCCTGCATTGGCAGGTGGACTCTTTACCACTGAGCCACCAGGGACGCCCTGTGGAGGTCAATGGCAAATGCCAGTCTGTAGGTGCCAGAACCTTGAGGACTCCAAGAGAAAGAGCCAGCAAAGGTGACTGAGGAAGAGTGACCATTGGCGTGGAAGGAAGCCAGTGGATTGTGGCATCAGAGAAACCCAAAGTCGAAAGTTTCAAGAAGAGGGGTAGAAATCAACACGCTGCTCAGAGATCAAGTTAAGTAAGAACGACAGTGACACTGGTTTTGAGAGTCAAACGTGATCTTGACGAGAGCATTCTCGAAGGTCAGGGATTAGAAACGAGGAAGGAGGCAGCAGTTATACACAACTCTTGAATCAAAAAGTGTTGTATCAAGAATAGATAGAACAGGTAATTAATGCTTTCTGAGAGAGAACAGGTATACCAAACATATACTTTGTTCCTAATACAAGTCAACAAAAATGTCCCTTATGTAATTTATATAATATATGTATCTGCCACCTGGGGACCCAGACATGTATTAGTAGAACTGTGAGCCCTCATGGTGTGAATGCTCTTGAATGGAGCACAGGCTCAGTGGTCCTTCTTGTAGCTGTACTCCTGGCAATAGGCTCAGGAATTCACTCTCCTAATTTGAGGCTATAGTTTAATCTATTTCAAGCTAGAAATAGTGCAAAATGTGTAGTTGTGTGTCTGTGTATACTGCCTCTTGGAGCTTCCAGATCATTGAATAGCTCCTGTTCTTTTGCATTAAAAACAAAAATGCCTTGGTGTTTTTTTCCCATTAACTGAACGTTAGTGCTCTGTCTTTAATACTGTATTTTTTTCCTTTTCTCTATTTTTGAAAAATAATCTGTTTGGAAACATTTTCACAGGAACGTCTTCTAAGCTATTAGTGAGGTTCCGCCCGCCCTCTGTAACTTGGAGTGTAATATAATGTTTTGTTCTGTCAGGAAACAAAAGTTTTCTGATATTTGTTTGTATTGATAGATGTCTTTAACTTTGTGGTATGCATGGGCATTGTTACTTTTATCAGTCAGATAGACCATCAGAGAACTTTCATGACTATTTTCTCTTACTCCTCTACCTAAGGATCAACTTCCTGTGTGTGCTTCTGACCCACTGTTTCAAAAATCAAGTTCTACCCTTCTTTTTGCCACCACAGCTTAACAGCTGCACTTTATTTTCTCTCTGTACTGCTACAGTCCAGTAGAAGAGATTCAGACAGTCTCTGGTGGTGATCAAAATAAATCCAGCCTGCAGATCTTAGCTTCACCATTCCAGATAGGAAGCTAGTGCTGTGGTGTGGTAGAAGCTTAGGACGTCATAGTTACTACGTCATGTCTTCCTTAAATGCCTAATAGTGCTGGTGCATGTTTAAATGTGCAAGCCAGTAGTTCTGTGATTCAGGCTATTAATTGATTAGCAGTCAGAGGAGAAAGAGAAGTTAGATTGATGCTTATAAAGAAGTTGTAATTGTGAGGCAGTCAGATACTGAGACTGCAACCCAAGGAAAATTCAGTTATCACTCTGTGTCTGACCTTTCACTTTCCAAACTCAGAAACTGAATAGATTTAGATAACAAGGGGTAGTTGTTTTTGTAACATTGGGCTAATTGTATAAGGCACAGACTGGGACTTGCCCAATTAACACATTTTGTTTCATATTCCAGAACTTCTGACTTATGCAGTCAAGTAATTTAACCTAATTCACATGAAGGAACAAATGAGGCAGTTTCTGTTTTCACTCTTCTAAGGAAAATATGTAATGTGGCCTTTTATTTATCCTCTGGCAACAAGGTTTCAGGAATCTATAATAATAAAAAACTGAGTTGCAAGAAGGAGACAGCCCAGATGTTTTGCATATAAGCAACCTATTCTTTTTATTTAAAAGTGCATAGCTAAGAAAACCAGTGAATAATAAAGATATGAACAGTTCAAAGCTTTTATTGTTTTTTAAAATAACAGCTTTATTGAGATGTAATTAACATAAAATTCATCCTTTCATGTACATAGTTCTCTGGTTTTCGGTTATGCCACCATCATGATCTAATTTTTATTCCTCCCATAAGAAACTCACGTGTACAGTCACTCCATTCTCTGATCCCCCACCCTAGCCCTAAGAAGCCACTAATCTACTCTCAGTCTCTGTTGATTTCCCTCTTCTGACATGTCATATGATTGAAATTATGCAATACGTGGCCTTAGGTACCTAGCTTCTTTCACTTAGCATAGTGTTTCCAAGATCATCCAGGTAGTAGCGTATGTCAGTATTTCATCCCTTTTTATGGTCCATGTTAGCGCATAGCATGGATATACCACAATTTGTTTATCCATTCCTGAATGATTATGAATTACCTGTCTACATGTTCTTTCTGTGCGTGAACATGTTTTTTCAGTTTTCTTGAGTATATACCTAGGAATAGAATTGCCCCGTTTTATCATCTTATTGTTAGGTGATATAGTTGTTGACTAGTTCATTGAATGGAATGATCAGACATATCTACATATAATGTAGCCATGGAGTTAGGAGTAGTATTATGCTATTTTCCACCTTTGGTTATTGAAAAAGAAGGACTCTTGGACTCTTGAAGATGAGTTGAAGGTAGCTCATTGAATGTTTTGAGTCTGCCCACTTTCTTGGACTGGTGGCTGATGTATAGTACTTTGGTACTCATGTGCTCCTTGGTAACTCTCAAAGTCTTATCAGGTGAATGTTTGGAAGCAAATAATGAAATAGAAAGCCCAGGGGCTTAGGCAGTACTGAGGCTTTTCTAGGACAGTAATTGAAAAGTCGGGGTAGCACTGCTTTTGGGCAAATGGTGACTGCAGCCATGAAATTAAAAGGCGCTTACTCCTTGGAAGAAAAGTTATGACCAACCTAGATAGCATATTCAAAAGCAGAGACATTACTTTGCCGACTAAGGTCCGTCTAGTCAAGGATATGGTTTTTCCTGTGGTCATGTATGGATGTGAAAGTTGGACTGTGAAGAAGGCTGAGCACAGAAGAATTGATGCTTTTGAGCTGTGGTGTTGGAGAAGACTCTTGAGAGTCCCGTGGACTGCAAGGAGATCCAACCAGTCCATTCTGAGGGAGATCAACCCTGGGATTTCTTTGGAAGGAATGATGCTAAAACTGAAGCTCCAGTACTTTGGGCACCTTATGCGAAGAGTTGACTCATTGGAAAAGACCCTGATGCTGGGAGGGATTGGGGGCAGGAGGAGAAAGGGACGACCGAGGATGAGATGGCTGGATGGCATCACAGACCAATGGACGTGAGTCTGAGTGAACTCCGGGAGTTGGTGATGGACAGGGAGGCCTGGCGTGCTGCGATTCATGGGGTCGCAAAGAGTCGGACACGACTGCGCGACTGAACTGAACTGAACTCTTAGAGTTCCTCAGTGGCTTAAACAGAAGGGCCAGTTGACTCTCATTGATCCTGTTGCTCTGTCCTGGGTTGCATGCTTATCTTTGGTCAGGATTTGGTGTAAGCTGGAGCTTCTCGGGTGCAACTCAGGCCAGTGTTCTGTTAGGAAAGGAAGCATGTGCTGGAGATAGCGGCAAGGGCCGGTTGCCGAGTCGCCCTTCTCTCTGTAGAGCTGCTCTGCTGAGGGGAAACAAAATGCGCATTCCCCGCCTGCGAGTCTGCATCTGGTGACCTGCTGAGCTCAGAAAGCCCATAGCTCCTCAGAACACCAGCCCTATTCTTACTCTGGCTTTTCTGCAGATCCTTTGGATGTCTGTGTCCTTTTATTTTTTTTTTTAACAATTGTATTTGTTTATTTTTGACTGTGCTGGACTTTCGTTGCTGCGTGGGCTTTTCTCTGGGGGCGGTGTGCGGGCTTCTCATCGAGGTGGCTGCTCTCACTGTGCAGAGCGGGCTCTAGAGCACAGGTGCAACAGCTGTGGCTCACTGGCTTAGTTGCTCTGCAGCGTGTGGGATCTTCCTGGGCCAGGGATTGAACCCATGTCTCCTGCCTTGGCAGGCAGATTCTTTACCACTGAGCTGCCAGGAAAGCCCTATGCCTTTCTATTCTTAAGTATTTCTGTTGGTAAAATATTTTGTAGCTTTTTTAAAACAAAACTGATTCCTTTGTTTTAAATAATAAGCGTGGGCCGTATTTATAATCACTGTCTTGAGTTTTCATTCTAAAGGGATGGTGAAGAATGTTTTCGCTTTTGCTCAGTGATAGTCTTGTTTGACACAAAGGTTGGGCTTTTAGTGACCAGGGTAACTTGAGTTTTGTCTGAAACATCATCTTTATATGACTCTTCCAGTTAATTCTGATAGCAACAGGACAAAGAAGTGAATAAAGTGGCTTAAACATCCTCCTGTGGGCATCAGTGAGGAGAATGAGATGAGCATTGAGTGGGTTTCAGCATTTCATGTGAATTGTATCCAAGATAATTTCCTGGTATAGCTCTGGTGGCCTTTCCCCCCCTTGCTGGGTAGCAGCCTCAAAACCTCAGTGGATTACAACCGACATTTATTTTTGTTTATGGGTATTCAGGTTGGTGTAGCTCTGCTGATCTAGGCTCTGCTTGTCTAGGCCAGGCTCAGGTCGCTTTCCTTAGTTTGTGCTCTAGAGCCTAGCCTGTGAGCAGCAGCTCCCTGGGCATATGGCTACATGCTCTTCTCACATAGGGTCCCAGGAGTTTCAGATGGTGACTAGAAATGCTGTGTCTCTTAAGGCTTCATCTGGGAACTGACACACTGATAACTTCTCCCAGTTTTAGTACCCAGAGTAAATTATATGGCCAAGTGCAGCATCAGTGGGGCCAGGAATAAACTGTTTCCACAGAGTGAGATTGCAAAGTCACATGACAGCCAACACAGGTGTATAATTCTAATAAGGATGGAGTGAAGAACTGAGAACTGTATCTGTTTAGTCATAGGTACTGTTTTAGGAATAAAGGTGCGTAAAACTGTGACAAAAACAGATGTCTCTATAGAGTGAGTAGATTAGGATTATGTAAGAATATACTTGGGTACATTTTAATAGTGTGATTAAAACCATTAATAATACTCAGACTAAATTATTAAATGATGTTTTATTTACTACTGCCTCTGAAAAAGCAGTCATGGTGTGTTCAGTTCCTCACCTCCGTGTCTGGAGACCTTCACTAAGTTGCTTCTGTTCTTTAGTCTCTCAGTTGTGTCTGACTCTGCGACACCGTGGGCTGTAGCCCTCCAGGCTCCTCTTGCCAAGGGATTTCCCAAACAAGAATACTGGAGTGAGTTACCATTTCTTTCTGCAGGAACTTCCCGACCTAGGGATCGAACCTGTGTCTCATGCCTTGATTGACAGGCGATTCTTTACTACTGAACTACCAGGGAAGCCCCAGTTTATATTAATACTTTAGTTGTTATAAGACTTTTGTAATGCTAGAATATAGAATCAATGAAAAGATGGGGCATTTAAAATTATATTTAGAAACATCCAGGTCATCTAAGGAACATTTCAGAAATGTTGTATGCATTTCCCATGGAGAGAATTGTAAATTTGTTTTTGTCTTTTTTGAGAGTTTCCAATTCCAGTGCTGGCAGAGGAGTGACTTTTGTAGAGTTGGAGAAATCTAGATTTTAATGACTAGGACAGTATTTTCCCTACTAACTGAGCTATGGAACCCTTTTCCACAAGAAAGGAATATTTTGAAAAACTATGATTCCATGAGATACATTTTGGATTATACTATTATAGACCATATTTATGTAATACATAAGTTTGACTATATGTAAGAAGTATAAGTAATATGTAATAAGACCCCTGGTCTTCCCAGTGGTCATGTACATTTGTGAAAGCTGGACTGTAAAGAAGGCAGAACACCAAAGAATTTATGCCTTCCTATTGTGGTGCTGGAGAAGACTCCTGAAAGTCCCTTGGACAGCAAGGAGATCAAACCAGTCAATCTTAAGGGAGATCAACCCTGAATGTTCTCTGGAAGGACTGATGCTGTCTGATGGAAACAGACGACTCATTAGAAAAGTCCCTGATGCTGATGAAGATGGAGGGCAGAAGGAGAAAAGGGTATCAGAGGATGAGACGGCTGGACGGCCTCACTGGTGCAATGAACATGAACTTGGGCAAACTCCAGGAAATGGTGAGGGACAGGGAGGCCTGATGCACTGCAGTCCAGGGGGTTGCAAAGAGTCGGACACGACTGGGCCACTGAACAACATATGTAATAAAAACTCAAGATAATAGTGACTTAGAAAACAGGAAACAACTATAAAAAACACAAATGTTTTGTGTTTAAAATGCAGCTAAATACATATTTGAACTTCAGAAAAGCTCATATTTTAATGTATTTCAGCTAACCTAGGACTGCTAATTAAAATGACCCCATTATGTTTGTGCCATTAAAAAAAGAAAAAAGGTGGAGGGGGACTTCCCGTGGTGATTTAGTGGTTAAGACTTCGAGCTCCCAATGCAGGGGGCCAAGTTTCAATCCCTGATGAGGGAACTACATCCCACATCCCCCAACTAAAGATCCCGCATGCCACAATTGAGACCTGGAGCAGCGAAATAAATAAATATTTTATAAAACTGTCAATTTTAAAACACTTCAACTTCAGAGATGGTAAAATGTGGGGAAAGTGTGTTATTGACAGTATTAAACATTTTCATGTGTGACTTGTGTCTCTTCCCATGTCTCTCTAACCAGTTGGAGGGAACATCAGTGTGTAATTGAGAGCTGTTTGGTCAAAGGCAAATACACTAGGGAAAATAATGCACTCTACTGCTGCTGCTAGCCCTTGGCAACGTCAGCGCTGTATCCAGGAAATCTCCTGGGGCTTCCCTGGTGGTGGCAGTAAAGAATCCACTTGCCAGTGCAGGAGATGAGGGTTTAATCCCTGGGTTGGCAAGATCCCCTGGAGAAGGAAATGGCAACCCAATCCATGGGAAAATCCCATGGATAGAGGAGGAGCCTGGCAGGCTCTAGGCCATAGGCTTGTGAAGAGTTGCAAGTTGCAAAGAGTCAGACACGACTAAGCACACCCTTACGTTTTCTCTTAGAAAGCTGAGCTGTTATTTCAAAGTTGACTGCTCTGTGTCACTATTACTGCTTAACCACTTCAGAATCTCATAGCTTAAAATAACCGTTTTTCATTGGCATTAAATAATTTGAGATAATTATAGATTCACATACAGTTGTTAAAAAACTTTTTTTTTTTAATAATGTAGAGAGATCCCATGCCTCCTCTGCCCACTTTCTCCCATTGGTAAGCTTTGCAAAACTGTAGTGTAGTTTCACAGTCAGGATATTGGCATTGATGCAATCCACTGATCTTACTCAGATTTTATCAATTTTATCTGCACAGGTATGTGTGCATATGTATATGTGTTAAGGTCGCACGGTCTTATCACCTGTGTCTGTATAGCCACCACCAAGCCAAGGTTCTGAGCAGGACTAACACTAAAAAAGGACCCTTGAGGACGTCCCGGGTGGACCAGTGGCTAACACCATGAGCTCAGGGGTTCGATCCCTGGTTAGGGAGCTAGATCCCCCATACAGCAACTGAAGATCTTACATGCTGCAACGAAGATCTGAAGCAACCAAATAAATAAATATTTTTAAAATAGTTTAAAAAATTAAAAAATGCCCCTCATGTTGCCCTTTTATGAGCATACCCCACACCCACCTCCTCCTTGAGGCTGATCTGCTAGCCTCGCTTCCATTCCTAACCACAGGCAGCCACTGTCCACCATTTCTAAATTCTGTCCTTTCAGAAAGAGTATGTTTGCTCTGTGGATTTGCAGTTAGGGCTGGTCTCAGTTGAGTTGGTTTCTCTTTGTTCCATGTGGTATCTGCTGGCCTCTACTGGAACTGGAGAATCCAGAGTGGGCTTAGCCACGTGCCTGGAGCCTCGGTGCTGGCTTTCCGTTCAGGTGTCTAGGCTCCTCCCTCCAGCCTCTCGTGTGGTCTGTTCTGCTACAGGGCCTGTCTCCACATGGCCTCTTGCTTCTAGCAGCAGATCCTGACTTCTCTGCTTGCCAGCTTCGGGCTCCAAGAGAGCAAAAATGGAAGCTGCCAAGTCTGTTTTGAGCTAGGCCCCAAATTGGCACAGCCTTACCTCTGTATCAGTCTGCTGGTGGAGCAGTCACAGGGGTAAGCAGGACTCAAGGGGAGGGGAAGTCTGCCCTGCCTCTTGATGGGAGGAACCGCAGGCTGGTGCAGAGATGAGCAGCGTTGCTGGTCGCCAGCTTTGCGTGCCCAAGATAAGACAGCTGCATTGTAGCAGTGATGGCGCATGTGTCTGCTTGGATCTGTTGTAAACGTTGTCTTCATTTTGAGTTGTGAATTCATTTTAATTCCATAAAAAGTGCAAAGAATATGGTAAGATTACATAATATTCCTTTAATGCCTGTTTCAATAGAACAGTTCCTTTGCAAGACAAGTTGCTAAGTTCAAGTTACCAACCAGATCTAAGAATTCCCAGGGGGCCTGTGGTATTTTCAGAACAAGTGGTTGCTTGAAGTGGCTGTTAAGATGTTAGGAATGGTTCACCTCTCTTTATTTTCCCAGGCTAGCTGTTCTCTTGTGATCTTACAACACCAGGGCCTTTTTGTATACATCGTTCGAGCTTTCTATGTTACTAACTTTAAGAGACCATACAGAATTTTGTTTTTTCATTAAGCATTTTGGGTAGGGCATAAGGATATTGTTGTTTTTTTTTTCAAGGTATTTTCAACTTCATATAAAAGATCTTTTAAGCGGAAATAATATTGTAGAAGGAAAGAAACCCTCAATATTGTTGTTTTTTTTTTCAAGGTATTTTCAACTTCATATAAAAGATCTTTTAAGCGGAAATAATATTGTAGAAGGAAAGAAACCCTCATTTCAGCAAAGGATTTGAAACCAGAAAAGCATGTTCTCTTAAGGCTTTGTTTTGACTGTCAGATGTTACGCTTCTTTTGTTTTGTTGTGAGAGTGGCAGCAGAGTAAGTTAGAGATTCTGGACTTTGCTGGAAGAATTCTCGATCATCGATTCAACTGTAAGCAGTAAGGTTTCATAGAATTTGTGAAATGAGAGATAATCAGAGCTACTGCTCAGTAAGGACTACATGCTTAGCCTTTGTGAATCAGGAGGATGGTTAAGTACAGTGTGGTTGCCATTATAGAAAGGAGTTTTTCACTCTGAGCTTTAGAACAATATGTTATTTGGCTGAGAGTTTCCTTCCTTCCTTCCTTTCTGTCTGATTTCACAGAGATTTGCTATGCACTCTGTACTAACCTGGTGGCTCAGACGGTAAAATGTCTGCCTATAATGGGGGAGACCCGGGTTTGATCCTTGGGTCAGGAAGATCCCCTGGAGAAGGAAATGGCAACCCACTCCAGTACTCTTGCCTGGAAAATCCCATGGATGGAGGAACGTGGTAGGTTACAGTCCATGGGTCGCAAAGAGTCGGACACGACTGAGCAACTTCACTTTTACTTTCTTTCTGTATGCATAGGACACTCTTGGATATCATTAAAAGAAAATTAGAACAGGGTCCCTGTTTTCCAGGATATTGTGGTCCAGCAGAACAGAAAAGATGTTCACTAATAGCTGGTATATAACACCCCTATGGTGATAACATTGAAGTTCAAAACTAGGAGAAAATATTAAAGCAACAAGCTAAGTAAGCTGTCTGAACTTCATTTTTCATTGCTATAAAATAATTATAGACCAGTTCTCTTCCATCTCTAAAGTATTGTAATTCTGAAATGTATGTTTCAATTATTGGAGGCTTGTACTGTTTTTTAAAGACATATCAGATCCCATGTGATGATGTGGAAGATTTATTACCATGTGTTTTTGGCATGTTTTACTCACTGTGTACACAGATGAATACTTGTTTTATTATTCATTAATGAAACACAGAATTATGGAAAGGGAGACCCAAAAGGTTGTTTTTATCTTTGGTTAAACCAGAATAGTTTAAGACCTTCATTTAGTGCTTTTCATACCATTCATAACGGTGAGAATAGTACAACTGATCTGTTCACTCTAGTAGGAAAAGAGAATTTTACAGTTGTAGAAGGCAGTGTCACATAGGCCATCTGAAGGAAATGTCCTCCTCTGTTGTAGTGGACTGCTGCCCACTCCATCTGTGGCAGCACCCTTGGCCCTCTGCTGCTGCCCACCTCCTGAATGCTGGGTGTCCAGGTGGGTGCTGTCGTGGCCCTGCCTCCGACCTTTTCCACAGTGTCGTCCCCCTCGCCGCTCACCACCGCTGTAGGAGATCACCAAGCCGACTTCCGGACCGCTGAGCCCCTCTCACTACTGCGGCCCCTTACTAACCATGCGTGGCACACTTGGCTTGAAATTGGGTGGCGCGTGTGATGGGGCTAAAGAGATCAGGGAGCTTGGAGGAATAAAAATGAACTAAAAGATTCTCATATACTAGCTTGTCTGCCTGTTATGAACTGAATACTTTAAAACTCAGCCTGGTGAGGTTTGCTTTGTTTCTGCATTCCAGATGGGGGGACCATAAACAAACTAGGAAGAATTGATGGGCCAAGTACTAACATTTCAGGAAAATAGTGATAAGTAATCTTGTGAGGTAAGTATTATCTCATTAGGATTAAAGAAGAATGTAAGTGAAAGTGTCTAATCCTTGACACACATTCATTCTGAGTCCACAAAGGTGGTTGTTCAGTTGCTGAGTCACATCTGAGACTCTGCAGCCCCAGGGACTGCAGCACTCCGGGCTTTGCTGTCCTCCGCTGCATCCTGGAGCTGGCCCAGATTCATGTCCATCGAGTCGGTGATGCTCTCTAACCATCTCATCCTTCATAGGTCAGGGCTCTGCAAATTTATAATCACCTTTCATATGTGTATGTGAAGATGAAAGCTCAGTTTTGAGCTCTAGCCTCACATTGGCAGCCCACTTGAGTTATATAAAACAAACAGAAGTGGATCTCACCACTTCCATAGGCTCAGTATATAAAGAAAAAATCCTTCCCTGTCCTCCTCGCATGTCCCTGTCTCTCCTCCTTTGCTTCGTGCTTATTTTTGTTGCTGTACTACCACCCTCTTATTTCCCCGGCTTTGCTCCTGTTTCTCTCTCACTCCACTGTATCAAGTCAGCTGCCAAGTGCTGGCCATTCTGCCTATCTTCTACCTCTTAAAATGATTCAAATAGTCTTTCCTGTCTAGGCCGTCTCCTGGCCACTCCCCCTTTTTGCAGGCCTGTTGCCTGTCTGCCCACAGCCTAACCGGGCTTGTTTTCCTCTGTTTCCCCTCTGGTGCTTGTGCTCCAGGTCACCTCAAATACTTAGCACACCCCCCCACTTCTTGTCGTTTTGCCACATTTCTCCTGTAGCCTTTGCTCCCTGTTGGTTTCCGCCTCTTTACAAGAGGCTAAGGTGAACTCTGGTTGGAAGTAGCCTCTTCCTCCTCTCCTGTCACTCTGTATTGCTCCTTTTGCTGGGTTTTAGTCTCTTGCTGGGCCACTAAAGTTGTTGATGTGTGCTTTCTCTTCCTACTTAGATGGTAGTCTTGAGGTCACGAGCCGAGAGTTATCACCATACTGCCACGGGGCTGGTGTAGTGCATAAAGTACCCCTTATCCTTTGGAAGGGCTCAGTAAAACATCTGTCCCAAACCCCTGTTTTTTGAAGAGTCTTCCTTGCAGTCAGATCTCTTATATTAAGCAACAGTGTGCAAACAAGTTGCCTGTACAGCATAGTGAGCCCTGAACTGCTGTGAGAGCAACTTGACATTTTCAGACAACCCGTTTTCTCTAAGAAAACCTCTATTTTTCTTTTTTCTTTAACATTAGAGCCAGGAAACAATAGTCTAAGGCAGAGACCGATCTTTCATGATCCTTTGGGGATTAATTAAATGCCATACTCTACTCTAGTATACTCTAGTATACGGCCTAAATACTGGACATTCAAATCAAATTTTAAGTACTTGGTGCTTATTTTATTTCTAAGGTTGATGTAATACCTCCTGTTTTTATGAATGTTACTGTAAATTGAAAGCTAACTTGGCACGTGTAAAATAGGGTTAACAGTAATGATAACTTTGTCAGAGAATTATTTTGAGTGTCACATGGACTGATTTATTTAAAACACATAGCACAGCACCTACACATACTAAGTGGTCAGTGAAACCAAGCAGCTATAATTATGATTAGGAATTTACAGTCTGAGAGTGAAGATTGTTGGTGGTATAAAGGCGAGTGTCCTGCTGGTTTTTATGATTGAACTGTGCCAAGTAGTTTCCTAGGAATTAGATTAGCCTGGAAATGTTATGTCAGCTGAGGATTTTGGTTTCTAGGTGACAGTGCTACCATCAGAGACAGAACTGGCATCCCTTCAGAGAAGAAACCTTTCAGTAGGATTCTATAGTGGCTTTTTCTGTCTTTTCAACTCTCAGGTTAAAATGATAGTCAATGTAAAGGAGACAATAGAGAGCCCCTGCAGAAAGGAGCGGGAGCTACAGAACTGCAGAGGAGCTGCTAAGAAATAGAGAAATGAGAAACTGTTCTTGTTTCTATTAAGCACACACTTTATTAGTGGAAATGAAAAACTCCATGATACGAAGGAGAAGCTGTATGAGAAATATAAGTGATTCAGATATGAAATCCCGAAGTATACAACCTCTCCTTCACATAAACTGGAGGGGTAAACATTTAACATAAGGATTGAAATACAGAAATAGTAACATGGAGGAATTTCTCCTACAGGGGTGTGAGTGGAACCTGATTAAAGGAGCCAAAGATCATGAACCCATTTTTCCCTTTTGTAAGAGAAGCAGGCTTAACTTGGGGGGAGAACTGGTAAATTCTTCAAGCTGCAGTGAGCAGAACTGTGTGGTGGCTGGGCTTCCCTCTAGAGTCACAACGAGGTCTACATAGTAGGACTTGCGGCTGAAATGGAGAATGCAGTGGTGGTTACAGAAGAAACAAACCATGAGTGTAAGTGATGGCGCTTAGGACTGAGTTCCTGATCCCGCTCCCCAACCCCCTTACCTGCCTCCGCAGACACACGTTGTTCCATCTGTAGCCTTCCCATCTGCCTTGAGGGTGGCTCCATCTTTCCACTTGACCGGGCTAAAACCATGGTAATCAAATCCTTTGCTCCTCTTCCTCTCCTGCTCCATGCTCACTCTGACCAGGAAATTCGGCAGAGCTTGTCTTCAACACAGAAATGGATCAGATCACTTCTCCTCACCACCATGACCTTTACCCCTGTGCCAGCCATCTTCTGTCCCCTGCGCCTGGATTGCCACGGCAGCCCACTCCCTCTGCTTCTGCCTTACCCCGCTGGAATCTGTTCCCCTCTCCAGGTTAATGTGTGTGTGTTCAGTTTTGTATAGTTGATGTACAGTGTTTATGTAAGTTTTAGGCGTACAGCATAGTGATTCACAGTTTTAAAGGTTCCATTCCACTTAGAATTACTGTAAATTGACCATATTCCCTGTGCTGCACTGGATGTCCTTGGAGCTTATTTACTTTACACATAGTAGTTTGTACCTTGTAATCCTCTACCTCTTCTCCTTCCCCCGTCCCTCTCCCTGCTGTTAACCACTAGTTTGTTCTCTCTGTGTTTCTTTTTTCTTATATTTTATTCACTAGCTGTATTTTTTTGATTCCACATGTGCACTTATATCATTACAGTATTTATCTTTCTCTGTCTGACTTCCTGCACTTAGCATAATACAGGTCCATTTATGTTGTTACAAATGACAAAATTTCATTCTATGTTTGAGTAGTCATTTTGTTTATATATTTTTCATAAAGTATATTTTTTCCACATTTTCTTTATCCATTCATCTGTTGATGAACCCTTAGCTTGTTTCTGTAATCTATTCTTAATACATCAACCAGTCATCCCTTTCCCCCCTACTTTCCTGAAAGTCAGATTTCTTAAGGTATAATTTACAAACAGTAAAATTCACTTTTTTGTAGCTGTAGAGTTCTGTGGATTTTCACAACACACAGTCTTGGCCCAACCATCATAGTCAAGAAATAGAATGTTTCCATTGCTCCCAAAAGTTCCCTTATGCCCCTTTGTAATCATCCCTTCCTCCCAGCCCCTGGAAATTAGCCTCTTCTCTCCCATTAGATTTTTTCTGGAATGTCATATAAATGGGGTATATTTGTAGTGCTTTGAGTCTGGGTTCTTTCAGTAAACATAATGCATTAGAGATTCATCCATAGTGGATCGCTCAAGAGTTGGTGGCTTTTTATTGCTGAGTACTTCTCCACTGTATAAAGGTACCACAGTTTATCCTTTCATTGGTTGATGGTATTTGCATTGTTTGCAGTTTTTGTCAATTTTGGATAAAGCTGCTGTAAGCATGCACATATAATTCACTCTGCTATGAAGAAATTTAAAAGAACAGCTTGGAAAACTGTTACAGGAAGAAGCATGCTGAAGACCAATGTATCACATAATCCTCCTTTTGTTAAAAATGGGACTCACTTTTTCACATTTCTTTATTATTTGAATTTTTAAAATAACACTCAGTTTTTTAAAATTGTGTTTAAGATCGTGGTGTACATGTTAAGAAAGGACAGAGAAGTTTCTGTGATTTCTTACTTGGCCATACTTTTCTATTTTTAACCAAATGTTAGAAGCTTATGTTTTACAATTAAATACAACTTTCCTTTATAGTATAATTTTATTTCAGAGAGCCACAAAACTAAATGCTTAGTTTTAGTTTTTCTAAAACTAAGCATCAACAACATGGTAGTTACATATATATATTTTAAGATTTATTTAGTCACATCACATCAATTGAGAATCTTGATTCAGCACTAAACACTGTTGCAGGTAAATACTGCTATTCTGGTTATTAATACTGCTTTTCACATAGGAAACAGCAGCTAACTTCCATATCTTAATTCATTTGAAAGGACAGCTAAAAAAATACAGATCATATTTGAATTCCACTCTCCCCAAACCCCATCTCACCGTCTTTTGGAAACTTCCCAAATTTCTCTATTAAATGTTACATTCTTCCACCTTGTCTTGTACAGTGTCTCTTTATTAGATTGTAACCATCTTCAATGACTGTCTTATTTTCTTTATCTTCAGTTCAGTTCAGTTGCATCCAACTGTTTGTGACCCCATGCACTGCAGCATGCCAGACTTCTCTCCACAGTCCATCACTTACTCCCAGAGCTCACTCAGACTCATGTCCATCAAGTCAGCGATGCCAGCCATCCAACCATCTCATCCTCTGTCGTCCCCTTCTCCTCCCACCTTCAATCTTTCCCAGCATCAGGGTCTTTTCCAGTGAGTCAGCTGTTCGCATCAGGTGGCCAAAGTATTGGAGTTTGAGCTTCAGCATCAGTCCTTCCAGTGAATATTCAGGACTGATTTCCTTTAGGATGGACTGGTTGGATCTCCTTGCAGTCCAAGGGACTCTGAACAATCTTCTCCAACACCACAGTTCAAAGGCAGCAATTCTTTGGCGCTCAGCCTTCTTCACAGTCCAACTCGCACATCCATACATGACTACTGGAAAAACCATAGCTTTGACTAGATGGACCTTTGCTGGCAAAGTAATGTCTCTGCTTTTTAATATCTGTCTAGGTTGGGCATAGCTTTTCTTCCAAAGAGCAAGCATCTTTTAATTTCATGGGTGCAGTCAACCATCTGCAGTGATTTCAGAGCCCCCCAAAATGAAGTCTGTCACTGTTTCCTTTATTTCCCCATCTATTTGCCGTGAAGTGATGGGACTGGATGCCATAATCTTAGTTTTCTGAATGTTGAGCTTTAAGCAAACTTTTTCACTCTCCTCTTTCACTTTCATCAAGAGGCTCTTTAGTTCCTCTTCACTTTCTGCCACTAGGTTGGTGTCATCTGCATATCTGAGGTTATTGATATTTCTCCCTGCAGTCTTGATTCCGGCTTGTGCTTCATCCAGGTCAGCATTTTGCATGATGTACTCTGCCTGTGAGTTAAATAAGCAGGGTGACAATATCCAACCTTGATGTATGACTTTCCCTATTTGGAACCAGTTTCTTCCATGTCCAGTTCTAACTGTTACTTCTTGACCTGCATATAGATTTCTCAGGAGGGAGGTAAGGTGGTCTCATATCCCCATTCTTTAAGAATTTGTTGTGATCCACACAGTCAAAGGCTTTGGCATAATCAATAAAGCAGAAATAGATGTTTTTCTGGAACACTCTTGCTTTTTCGATGAGCCAGTGGGTTGTTGGCAATTTGATCTCTGGTTCCTCTGCCTTTTCTAAATCCAGCTTGGACATCTGGAACTTCTTGCTTCATGTACTATTGAAGCCTGGCTTGGAGAATTTTGAGCATTACTTTGCTAGCATGTGAGATGAGTGAAATTATGCAGTAGTTTGAACATTCTTTGGCATTGCCTTTCTTTGGAATGAAAACTGACCTTTTCCAGTCCTGTGGCCACTGCTAAGTTTTCCAGATTTGCTGGCATATTGAGTGCAGCACTTTTACAGCAGCATCTTTTGCAATCTACAATAGCTCAGCTGGGATTCCATCACCTCCACTAGCTTTGTTCTTTGTTTTGTATCTTACACATGAAGATTTGTTAAAATTTCATCTGATAAGATACTTATTTCATTATATGTTTAGAATATATGCTTGACTTTTTTCCCCCTGAAAATAAGAAAAAAATGTGAAAGACCATTACTCTGAACATTGTGATAGACAATATTTTAGATAAAAATACAAATTAATTTCTGTTTGTGTATTTCACCATGAAGAGAAAGATTGTACCATTTCTTAGGCCTGGAATATAAGTCATATTTTGCATATTGTATTTGAAGTCGGATGTTTTGCAAAGGAGAAACAGATTGTAACTACCCTGGTGTCTTGTGATCTGTTAGAATTGCATGTGAGAAAAAGCAGTAGTTTGTATAGCCAGCAGTTCTCAGATTGTGACCAGTGGATCACTGGGGTTTACTCAGACCATATCAGGGAATCTACAGGGTCAGACTGTTTTCATAATGCTACTTATTTGTCGTTTTCATTTTGACTTTTTTTTTTCCTTATGGGTGAAAAGCAGTGGTGGGTTAAAAAAGAAAAAAGTCACTGCGAAGCTGTAACACGAATCAAGCTGAACCTAGTAATCATTGTATTCTTCACCACCATGCACAAGCTTTAAAAAAAGAAAAGTTTCACTTGGAGTGAAGCAGTGAAAATTGCTTTTATTAAATCTTAGTGCTTGAGCACACTTGTTTTTCTCTAATAAAATGCAAAATTTCCCCTTATTAAAAAGAATGGGCAGAAGACCTTCTTTTCCAAAAGAGATATACAGATGGTCAACAGGCACATGAGAAGATGCCCATTGAGGCTGATCATCAGGAAAATATAAATCAAAGCCATGGTGAGATACCACTCACCCCTGTCAGCGTCACTGTCATCAAAAAGACAAGAAATAACAAGAGTTGGCGAGGATGAGAGAAAAAGGAACCCTCTTGCACCGTTGGTGGGAATGTTAATCGATGCAGCCACCATGGAAAACAGTATGGAAGTTCCTCAAAAAATTAAAAATAGAACTACCATATGAACCAGCAGTTCCATTTCTGGCTGTTTATCCAAAGAAAACAAAAAAAACTAATTTGAGAAGGTAATGCACCCTAATGTTATAGCAGCCTTATTAATAATAGCCAAGATGTGGAAGTAACCTGAGTGCCGGTTGATAGATGAATGGATAAAGAAGATGTGGGAAGCTGTGTACACACACATACCCACACACTGTGGAATATTACTAAACCGTAAAAAAGAGTGAAATCTTGCCGTTTGTGCTGCTGGAGGGTGTTTTGCTTAGTAAAATAAATCAGAAAAAGATGAATACCATATGTGGAATATAAAGAACCAAACAAATGCAACAAAACAGATACAGAAAACGAACTAGTGGTTAGCACAGGGAGAAAGAGGCAAATAGGTGAAGGGAATTAAGAGGTCCAAACCAGCAGGTATAAACAGGTCACAGAGATGGAATATCCAGCATAGGGAATGTAGTCAGTATTTTATAACTTTGTATGATGTGTAATCTATAAAAACCTGAAACTAGTATATTGTAAGTCAACTATATACTTCAATTTAAAGCAAAACAAACCCAAAAAGTTATTGTTAAGCACTCCAGCTATATAATAAAAGTACTATTAGTTCTCTTAAAAAAAAAAAAAAAAAAAGACAAACTTGTGTGGTCATTTAAAATGCTTGCTGAACTAGCTACTGTTTTCTTGGTATACCATTTTTACTTGAAGAATAAATAGTAGATAAACTATGGAGTTAGTCACACTTCAGTGTGTGGCTGACAGTTTCTCACAAATGAATAAAGTGAGCCTGTCACTTCAAGGGGGGAAAAAGTTATTTTTTTTCAGTGATAAAATTTGCATGAAAATAGGCATTTTGGAAATTTTGCCCCCATTATCATTAGCCTCAGGAGTGAAATTAACAAATGAGGTTTTTCAGATGTTGTGTAATGTGACAACATCTGGAGGAGCTGCATGACTTAGTGACCAGTGTGTGATGTTACAGAATCACCCATGGATAAAAGAACCATTTGATAGCATAGTCCATGAGATTTTAATGTAATAGTTTTTTTTTTTTTTTAATTCTCAGACAAGGTTTCAGATTTCATATTTCAGGTAACCTGTAAAAATGATGACTTGTTGAATTTTAGGGTAGTATCAAAAAAGAGTATCCTTAGTTATCTGAAAAGATTATTCCAATGTTCTTCCCTTTTCCAGCTACCCATCTATGTGAGGCCAGATTCCACCCCCTCCTAAAGTTCAACTAAAGTAACATACAGCAACAGATTGAATGCAGAAGCAATTATGAGAATCTGGCTGACTTCTGCTTAAGTCAGACATTAAAGAGGTTTATGAAGATGTAAAAGGGTGCCCCTCATCTAAATTTTTTGTTCTGGAAAACTGTTATATTTCCTTTAGAAATGTAATTTATGTGCTTGTGTTGTAATGGTTTTATTATATTTAAGTGAATTATTAAATAAACATTTAAAACTTTTCTCACTTTTGATTTCAAGTGGCATAAATATCAGTAGATATAACCTATAGGAACAGAAGTTCTCAGGGTCCTTAATTTTACGAGTGTAGATGGTCTCAAGACCAAACAATCTGCCAAGTGCTCTTCTCAGTCAGTGGGCAGGGTTGGAATAGTAGTGACTTGGTTTGTTGGGTGCACAAGAATGCTTTCATTGTATAGCTGGAAGGCTGACACAGGACACGTTATACAACAGTACACTCTGTGTCTCGGTTTGGCATGATTTTTAGCAGGATATGTGTCTAAGCACTTGGTGGTAAAGCAGCTAGAAATAGATGCTTGACTGCAGAGCAGCTACTAAAATCCAGTATGGTTCTAAAAATCTTAGGGTGTGGAATATAACCTTACATACGCGAGAACTTTCTGGTAGTTCTTTGTCTTTGTCTGTTAAGGCTTGGGGGAATGCAGTTCAAGAATGGTTTTTGTAATAACCATATAAAATATTGCAGCTCAACAGCTGACCAGTACTCCTGCCTCATTTGGTCAAGTCTTTGAGTCTGTTTTTAGTACGTTTGGCTAACCTGATTTCAGTGTGTCTCAAATGTATGTATTTAGTTTCTATTTGCATTTCTCTAAGAATTCCTTTTACTTCAGTGTGTAGAGTAATTCCTGTCTTTATGTGAGTCCAGAGTCCCTGGAAACAGACACCTTACCTTGTTGGAGGGCCTGAGAAATGATACATGCCTGTTGAGGCTTTGGTGGAGTCTGAAGTATAGGATAGGCTGTAAAGTAAGGTAGACCACTGGGCTTCCATTTTAATTCATGTTCTGTATTTTATAATACTTTCTGTTAAAGGCTTTTTGTAAAACTGCCATAGTGGTAGGTTGAGTTGAAAGTATATGAAATTTCAAATAACACTGTGAAATAAATCATAACTTCTAATTATGTGAAATTTGGTACAGTTTGCAAAGTTGTTAAGTTTCTTAAAGTTTTATTATAAATTATGCCATGAACTATATTACGAGTCAGTTTTAACCAGATTTCCTTAGTATAGATTTATTTGGAAAATAAAATGGTCCCGTACAGAAGACAGCATTAAATGAAACCATGCATTTAGCTCTCTAGCGGGTAGTGTGCAGGGCCAGGAAATGGAGATGAGAACTGATAGTGCTAATCAGACTCTTCGTAAGATATTTTGCACGTGGCCAAGACTTCACCTTGAAAAGTAGATTGCGAAGAACATCAGTGACTCAGTATAGTTAGTCACGCAGAGCAGAGCACAGCACAGGGGATCTGCAGAGGAGGGAAGGCTGGTTTAACAAAACTTCAACCCAGACTTAGAGAAGTCTTAAGTGATGTCTCTGGAGAGTCTGTATTAATTTGACAGTTGTAGCAAGGAAACAATAGTATCAGACTTAAGATGTGGCGTTTGGCAAGTTTAAACATTTAATCTACCTTTTAGGGAATGACAGTATGCCTCAGAATGTGAAGGGTACGAAAAAGTCAAGTCATCCAAGTAAAACACTAGCAAAAGAAAAGTCAGGTCCTTCTCCTCCACACACGCACGCAAGCTCGTTTCATGCTTTATAGACCAAGCTTTTAATCATATGAAAAGCTACTCAATCTCACTTTAATTCACTTTGAAATTAATTACATCACAAAAGTAATTAACGCAAATGAAAACCATATTGAAATATGAACTTCAACTGTTAGATTGGTTTAAAAAAAATTCAAAAGTTGGACAACACTCACTGTTGACAAGACTTTGGAAAACAGAGATGCTGGTCTGTTACTGGTCACAGTGCAAAATGATAAACCCTCTCTGGTGAGCAGCTTGACCACGGTTATCACGCTGCATTTCCTCCTCCATCCCACAACCTTATTTTCAGGAACTTTGTTCTCTGTAGATGTGTTATTTCTTGTGTGTGACTGTGAGTATAACTTACAAAGCTCTTTATAACAGAATTGTAGCAGAATTTTTAGAAACAAAAGGGATTTGCTTTTTGGGAAAAAAAAAATGTGGTATGTCCACACAGTGGAATACTATGCAGATGTTTAAAGAAAATAAAAACAAAGAACTCTGTATACTGATATGAGAAGATCTCTAGGCTGTATGGTAAAGGGGAAAGTGGGGGAGTACAGAGCAGTGTATTTAACGGTCTTTTGTGTGAAGAAATGGTAAGAAGTAGTATGTTTATATGTTTTAGAAGGCTACTGAAGAAACTAATAGGACTGGTTATGTAAAGAGGATGTGGGGGAGGAGGCTAGGTGCGAGTGAGACTTGTCAGTGGGTACTATACGTAGTTTTGATTTTTGTGCCATGTGAATATATGACCTGTTCCCCCAAAGATAATTTTTTAAACTTCTGGAAAACACTCCCTCTAAAGAGAGGTCGGACTTCCCTGGTGGCTCAGAGGTTAAAGCATCTGCCTCCAATGCGGGAGACCCGGGTTCGATTCCTGGGTTGGGAAGATCCCCTGGAGAAGGAAATGGCAACCCACTCCAGTATTCTTGCTTGGAGAATCTCATGGACTGAGGAGCCTGGTGGGCTGCAGTCCATGGGGTCACAAAGAGTCGGACACGACTGAGTGACTTACTTACTTACTTAAAGAGAGGTCATTTGTTTTGAGAATTTTGAAAGATGTGTGCAAAGATTATGGCAGACCATGAGATAACTTTAGAGTAAAGGGAAATTGAAATCAGTTTTCCTAATATAGGAAATTACTGTTCCAGGTGTCTCTTAGTGGGTAAGCTGGTAGCTGGACAGAAGCTAGCGAAGGGGCTGGAGCGGCCATCCACTGTCCTGCATCTGCATCTCCTTTGCTGACTGAAATTTTAGGAAATTGTGGGTGCCCACTGTGGGTTGCTGTGGGACAGAACTCACAACCCAGAAGATAAATGGCTGTATTCATTCACCTCTCATGCTTTTCATTGTCCCACCTTCTCACAGACTGCTGTAAAAAAGAGAAAGTTTCCTTTTGTGTGTGTGTGTGTGTGTGTGGAGGTTTTCAGAAAATATGCAAAAGCAGAAGAGTATAAGGAACCCCCATATACCTGTCATTCCAGTTTCGATAATTAAAAACAATTTCACCTTTAAAAAACAAAAACAACTATCCTTCCTACCTTTTCTTATTCCTGGAATATTTCAAAGCAAGTTCAGTTCAGTTCAGTCGCGCAGTCGTGTCCGACTCTTTGCGACCCCATGAATCGCAGCACGCCAGGCCTCCCTGTCCATCACCAACTCCCGGAGTTCACCCAGACTCACGTCCATTGAGTCCATGATGCCATCCAGCCATCTCATCCTCGGTCGTCCCTTTCTCCTCCTGCCCCCAATCCCTCCCAGCATCAGGGTCTTTTCCAATGAGTCAACTCTTCGCATAAGGTGCCCAAAGTACTGGAGCTTCAGTTTCAGCATCATTCCTTCCAAAGAAATCCCAGGGTTGATCTCCCTCAGAATGGACTGGTTGGATCGATCTCCTTGCAGTCCAAGGGACTCTCAAGAGTCTTCTCCAACACCACAGTTCAAAAGCATCAATTCTTCTGCACTCAGCCTTCTTCACAGTCCAACTCTCACATCCATACATGACCACAGGAAAAACCATAGCCTTGACTAGACGGACCTTAGTTGGCAAAGTAATGTCTCTGCTTTTGAACATACTATCTAGGTTGGTCATAACTTTTCTTCCAAGGAGTAAGCGCCTTTTAATTTCATGGCTGCAGTCACCATCTGCAGTGATTTTGGAGCCCAAAAAAACAAAGTCTGACACTGTTTCTACTGTTTCCCCATCTATTTCCCATGAAGTGATGGGTATCATTCCTTCCAAAGAAATCCCAGGGTTGACCTCCTTCAGGATGGACTGGTTGGATCTCCCTGCAGTCCAAGGGACTCTCAAGAGTCTTCTCCAACACCACAGTTCAAAAGCATCAGTTCTTCTGCGCTCAGCCTTCTTCACAGTCCAACTCTCACATCCATACATGACCACAGGAAAAACCATAGCCTAGACTAGATGGACCTTAGTCGGCAAAGTAATGTCTCTGCTTTTGAATATACTATCTAGGTTGGTCATAACTTTTCTTCCAAGGAGTAAGCGCCTTTTAATTTCATGGCTGCAGTCACCATCTGCAGTGATTTTGGAGCCCAAAAAAATAAAGTCTGACACTGTTTCTACTGTTTCCCCATCTATTTCCCATGAAGTGATGGGGCCAGATGCCATGATCTTCATTTTCTGAATGTTGAGCTTTAAACCAACTTTTTCACTCTCCTCTTTCACTTTCATCAAGAGGCTTTTTAGCTCCTCTTCACTTTCTGCCATAAGGGTGGTGTCATCTGCATATCTGAGGTTATTGATATTTCTCCCGGCAATCTTGGTTCCAGCTTGTGTTTCTTCCAGTCCAGCGTTTCTCATGATGTACTCTGCATATAAGTTAAATAAGCAGGGTGACAATATACAACCTTGACATACTCCTTTTCCTATTTGGAACCAGTCTGGTGTTCCATGTCCAGTTCTAACTGTTGCTTACTGACCTGCATACCGATTTCTCAAGAGGCAGGTCAGGTGGTCTGATGTTCCCATCTCTTTCAGAATTGTCCACAGTTTCTTGTGTGGTATATGGTGAGTATTATTCTGACATGTCTGGAACATCATTTTTGGTGAGAGCTCTAAGGAAGTTCCGTCGGCCCCTTTCATTAACCTGATGCACAGTGCATAGACAGTCTGTGGACCTACTTTCTTCCAACAAATCCTCCTGAAAGGATGGGAGTTTAAAAGTATAATGGGACATCCAAAAGATGATTGGGAAGCAGATTAACATCTAGTTTCTCTGACACCATTCATTTAACCTCCTGCTCTGAGATCATTTGAGAACTAAAAGCAGAAGTTGCAGGACAATCTGGGTGGGGTCTGAGATGAAAGCTGGAATTGGGGGCCTTGTGGTTAGGATTTAGGAGGCACAGTTTGAAGTCAAGTGGCCTTACAATTAATGGAAATCTATAATTTTTGTAGGGCTCTTTCTTAAAAAAAAAACTGTCTCAGATCTCAATTTCATAGACTCTGAATGTCTGGTTGTCTGTCTTGGGAAATCTTCATGAACGTTACTTAACCTCTGTGTACTCCTTATTTATAAACTGTGGATATTCTTATAAGTGAAATGTTGTTATGGAGATGCATGCATTAGAGAATGCCTGGCACAAAAGGAGTTCCTTGTGTTTGTTTGCAACAGCACCGACGGCACCAAAAGTGCAAGAGCGGTGGCGATGGTGGTGAATTACCCATCCACCAAACGTTCAACAACTTTCACTCAGTTCCTACTGCGAGTCAGGCACTGGTAATAAATAAAATAATCTTACCTTCAAAGAACTCATATCAGTCCACACATTCATTAGATCTTCTGTGCATTCGTTCAACTGACTGATATACATCTATTGAATGAGTGAGTGAGTGAAGTCGCTCAGTCGTGTCCGACTCTTTGCGACCCATGGACTGTAGCCTACCAGACTCCTCCATCCATTCCTCCTCCAGAGGATCTTCCCAACCCAGGGATCGAACCTGGGTCTCCCGCATTGTAGGCAGACGCTTTACCGACTGAGCCACAAGGGAAGCCCTATTCTATTATTATGTATTATATTGATATATATTATATTAGTGTGTATTAATAATAGATATTGTATTAATATATATTAATAGAATGGATAAACAACAGGCTCCTACTGTAGAGCACAAGGAACTATATTCAATATCCTGTGATAAACCATAATGGAAAAGAATGTGTATCTGTGTGTGTGTGCATGTGTGTGTGTGTGTAAATACTAGCTGGATCTGCTAACTCCAGGCCCCCACCCATCTTCCCCCACACCCTTTCCCCTGGCAACTTCCAGTCTGTTCTCTCTGTCCCTGATCCTATTTCTGTTTCATAGTAGGTTCATTCCTGTCATATTTCAGAAAGTGGAGATTTTAAAATCAGATCCGAATTCAACCGTGTCTGCATCGCTTTCTAGGTATGGGGCCTAGGTAAGTTGACTGATTTCTCTGAGCCCCGTTTTCTCATAGGTAAAGTGGAGAAGATAATCAGTACTACTTCTCAGGGTTGTTTGTAAAGGTTGAATCCTGTAACTGGATGCACAGTGCTTACCGCTCTACCTGGCATACACGCTCGGCTTGGTAGCTGGTAGCTATTCACATTATTTGTGTTGTAGCAATCTATTGGTGTAGAAATAACATAGAAATGACTACACTCCTCACAAGATAGAAGAACACCAAAAAACTGAGACTAGAAAGAGCCTGTTGACTTAAAAAAAATTTACAACCTAAAACTCAAGTTATATTTTATTCAGCAGGAATTTTTAGGACTTCAAGCCCAGGAGGCAGCATCTCAAGTAATCCTGAGAGAAGTTCTCTGAGGAGGCACGTGGGGAACTAGGATGTATAGGAGTTCTGCAACAAAGGGCAGATAGTCTTCATTGGGAACATCAAAAGATTACTGTTAGTTAAAGGAAACCGATATCCCAAGTTAAGCAATTTAGCACTTCTCTACATCTAGGAAGATGCAAGAGTCTGAGCTCACTGAAATCATTCCTTTGATAGGCATCTCGGGTATCTGGGACCACAATCCCATTTTCAGATCCCCGGTTTCCTCAGGGCTTACTGTAGGAAGTGGCTGCAATCTGACAGCAGCTAGATGGCAGGAATTCTTCCCTTCCTGAGTTCCTTGAGGGCTCACCAGCTCACCGTCCATGGTGGCTGCAATTGCTGATCACTATTCTTGCCTAGAGAGTCCCAGGGATGGGGGAGCCTGGTGGGATGCCGTCTATGGGGCCGCACAGAGTCGGACACAACTGAAGCGACTTAGCAGCAGCAGCAACAGCATGACATTTTTACCAGTAAAGAATCTGCCTGCAATGCGGGAGATCTGGGTTCTGTCACTGGGTTGGGAAGATCCCCTGCAGAATGGAAAGGCTACCCACTCCAATATTCTGGCCTGGAGAATTCCATGGACTGTATAGTCCATGGGGTTACAAAGAGGTGGACACAACTGAGCTACTTTTACTTTCACTATGACATCTTTGGTTACTGATATGGTAAGAAATATTCCATTTCTCAAGTCCATAAACTAGTCTACATCACTCAGCGCAAAATGCACTACATGCAAATATAGAAATGAAATAAAAATGGTTCAACTATAGTGAACATAGAAATGCATTGTTTGGCAATATAGTGTAGAAATTAAATAAAAAGACTTAACTCCATCCAGGGTGGAAATGTTGCATGGAAACGTAAAGCATATATGGTGCAAAAATTCTTTCTATCCTGCTTTTTATAACAGCATTTCTACATCTATTCCACTGCACACAGAACCAAAGGGAGTTTCCTTGATTTTGCATTAAATATTAAAAATAACCCTACATTGAAATATCTTAGGGAGTCTTTTGCTTTTAAAGACATTGCTGATTTGAAAGAAACATTAAAAATTCCAGGTTTCTCAGAGTGTTATTAAAAATAAGAAAAAGTGGATTGCTTTTAATACTCAAATTATGATGTTCTAGTAGCAACAAAAAGAAAATGTCCGTATCTCAGGTAAAGTCTCAACATTTCAAAGGAAGCCCGTGCCTGTGGAAAAACATGTGAAAGATGGCCCGTTCTGACCCCAGTATTACAGTGAGAGTCACGTGTTTATCAGAAACTCAGCTACTCCAGGAGATCAGTGGCTTTCTTAAAACCATGCTGATCTGGAGTCCTTGCCACCTCATTACTGTTTTTCTACCCAAAGCACTTTGTTTATATCTTCATTATAGCATTTTTATAGAGATGATATTTTGAGGTATTAATCTAGCTTGTTTTTTTCATTATCTTATAGCCAACACCCCTTTTTCTACTGTTCAGGCAGAAGAAATGGAATAGAGTAAACCCACTGTATTCATGGGACAGAATTATTTAGCCTGGAGAATGCAGAGTCAAATTCTGGGCTTTTAATGTCAATGAAGGTGCTTGACATACATAATAAAGGAGTAAGCTTGAAAAGCAGGCTAACAAGATCACAGGGAGAGGAAAAGTGGCTTGAAAGGCCAGGTCTTACATGCTCTAGAATATCTTTGTCTTTTTCCTATGTTTAAGCTGGAAATAAAATTTGGGATTTCCTTTAATATATTAACAGCACTGGGGGGAGCTTCTCGCACCCAGTGTAGATTTGGATACATGACCTCAATCCATCTCCCCTTCCTTCGCATGCGATCTACTTTTCTCTTTGAAAGATTTTGGATTTTTCTTTTTGATCTTCTTTTACATTTGGTGTCAAAGTGTGCGTGTATATGTTTTTTAACCAGAATCATACCCTCTGCCCTTCAAAATTAGGGAATTCACAGCCAATGTTTCTTCAACTATTTCTTCTCCAGTTAATGTTTCTCTTTCCTGGAATTTTTATCTTAAAGAGGCTGATATTCTTTCCACCCTTTAGATCTATCTGTTATGTAATTATGCTTTCTCTTTACTTCTCTTGGGTGCTTTCCAGGAAGTCTGATATTTCAGATCAATAATCTTTCCTTGACTCATATGTTCTTCCTTTCTACTCATATGCTGATCTCTTTATTTCAACTATATTTTTCCTGGCCCAAGTTTTCTTCATTTACAATTGCTTGTCTCTGCCTACCTGGGTCTCCTGCACTGCAGGCAATTCTTTACCATCTGGGCTACTAGGGAAGCCCTTGTTACAAATATCTTCCTTTATCTCTTTGAAAATTCTTGAAGTGCCTCTTCTGTTTGATGGTTTCTTTTGGCCACTGTCTAGACACTATTATCTTTACTCTGTTGACATCACACTTCTCACTTGTCTCCTGATGTTGCTCTGTGAACTCATAGTCCTCTGATGAAAATGTGAATAGGAGAAAGGGAAGCAAACAGCCCTTTCTACTATCCCTCCCCCATTTAGCTGTGTCTCTCAGGGACCCACCGTGTGTCTCTGGGCAGGACCATGCTCTTTTTCAAGATGGGTTATGGAGAGTATGGAGTGCACATGCTATTAGGTCCCCTCACATAATAAAGTCTTAGCTTCCCCTGACATTTCCCTGTGATCCTTGGTCAGCCCATGTCTGTGTTGGCTTCATTCATGTATGAACATCTTGGGGGAAGATGGGAGCACATCTTAAACGGAAATCCATTCTAGCCTCCATCTGAATCATCTCAGTCTGTAGTCCTCTCTGACACTTGTTGTTCAGTTGCTAATTAATGTCCAACTCTTTGCAACCCCATGGACTGCAGCACACCAGAGTTTGCTCAAACTCATGTCCATTGAGTCTGATGGTGCCAACCAAACATCTCATCCTCTGCCATCCCCTTCTCCTCCTGCCCTCAATCTTTCCCAGCATCAGATCTTTTCCAATGAGTCGGCTCTTTGCATCTGGGGCCAAAGTATTGGGACTTCAGCCTCAGCATCAGTCCTTCCAATGAATTTTCAGGATTGATTTCCTTTAGTTGTCCCCAAACAAGACTCAACTGTATTCTGTCCTCCCTGAAACATTCCCGTGATTTTCATGGTCATTGCTCAAACCCTTCAACCTCTTTATCATTTCTTGGGAGTCGCAAGGTTGGATGTCAGGGAAGTAGCCAGCAACCTGTATTAGCTGACCACCTTGACAACAACTAGAAATTCACCTATTGGCACATTCTTTAATGTCCTCTTATTTTGTAGTCACTGGATGCTGAAGCCCAGGACACATGTGTTGCACTAAATAATTTTTAGTGGGAAAACTGCTTTCCTCATAACTTCAGTACAAACAGCATTATTCAATGCTAGCTCTATATAACTTCATTATGATTTTCAGACCTTGTTTTTATCCTTGAAACCTTTTATTCACCCAAGTCTTATAAGAAACTCCATAATGTATAGAAGTAGTACAGATGGCTGCAATAAGGAAGGGAACTTCAAATGTTAAATACCCATCCACTACCCAGGTCCTTCATTGAGCCCCTGAGGCTTGCAGAAGAGTCTGAAACCACTAAGAGGATAAGCAAAAATGAAAATGAAAGTGTGCTTAGTTGCTCAACCATGTCTGACTGGTAGTCCATTGGTTAAGACCACACGCTTCCAATGCAGAACATGCAGGTTCGATCCCTGGTTGTGGAACTAGGATCCCACATGCTGTGTAGTGTAGCCAAAAAATTAATAAAAATTTTTTAAATAATAGATAAATAAAATATAAAACCTACCATCAGCACGCAGGCTATACCCTTCCCCCCCACCAACGCCCAAAACAAAAACCAAAATCAAGCAATGGGCCAGATTTAGCAAATGAGCCATTTTCTTCCAACTCTTCACTAATTTGATTAAAGTAAGACTAGACATAAGGCAATGGCAAGCCACTCCAGTACGCTTGCCTGGAAAATCCCATGGATGGAGGAGCCTGGTGGAGTGCAGTCCATGGGGTCACAAAGGATCGGACACGACTGAGTGACTTCACTTCACAGACATAACAGTAATAACCAACCCTCTAACAAGCTCAGCTCTGGATAAACTTCCATGCCATGGTTAAATTGTCCTGGTTGGGAAAATTAGGAGCAAGACATCAAATAAGTAAGCCAGACATGCTGAGACAAGAGCTCTGGAGGTAATAACCGCTTTGAAGTTTGTTCAAAATATCTCTATTTTAAAAATTATTTGATCTTTACAATATCCCATGTACTTATTTTCTTTATGCAAATGAAAAAACAGGGCATATTCTATTCAAGACTGAAGTCACAGAAATAGTGTTTGTACTGGACTGCACAAAGAATCCAACCAGTCACTCCTAAAGGAAATCAACCCTGAATATTCATTAGAAGGACTGATGCTAAAGCTCTAATACTTTGGCCACCCAAGGCAAGGAGTCAATTCATTGGAAAAGATCCTTATGCTAGGGAAGATTGAGGGCAGGAGAAGGGGATGACAGAGAATGAGGTGGTTAGGTGGCATCACTGACCCAGTGGGCATGAGTTTGAGCAAACTCTGGGAGACAGTGAAGGACAAGGAAGCCTGGTGTGCTGCAATCCATAGGGTTGCAAAGGGTTAGACACAACAGCAACTGAACAAGAATAAATCAGGAATTCAGATCTAAAACTGAATGAAATTAAAGTTTATGCCCTTGTCCATCATACCATATAGCTTCACGTGGGGTGGGAAAAGCAGGAAATAAATCTAGCAATGGGCACAACTTTGTGAGAACTTGGCATATTTTCAGGGAAGAATCCGCTTTCACAATTTCTCTGAGATTCAAAACTTAGTGTGCAATGGCAGTGTATTCCAGCTTAAAGTCTGAAATCACTGAAAAAACGCCTTCCAGGTTATTTTTAACAGAAGCAAATTTCCTGTATCAAATGCCTAGAAAGCCATCCAAAATTGCCAGTATTTCACATCTTTGGACCCAGGATTGAATAATATCTGTACTGAAGTAATGAGGAAAGGAAGATCATCCTCAGATAATCTTTCTAGCAAATGGAATCAGAATGCAATTAGAAATGGTAGTGTTATTTGTTTGTTTGTTTGTTTAACTCCCTTTTTTCTAACACAAAGAGATGGTATACTTTTATTGATCTTTTGTTCTCCACTCATAATGTCAGTTGAAAAAGGACATGGCAACCCACCCAGTATTCTGGCCTGGAGAATCCCATGGACAAAGGAGTCTGGCAGCTATAGTTCATAGGGTCACAAGGAGGTGGACACAACTGAAACAACTTAACACACAAGCACACGTCAGTGACGTCGTATTCAAATTAAGTGGGCCATTTCTCTTACTAGGCAATTCATTATGTATTCTAAAATAAACTTGACCACATGTATTTTAGAACTAGGTCATTCCTTTCCTTTTTCAGTCTTTATTGAGTTTGTTACAACATTGCTTCTGTTTCATGTTTTGGTTTTTTGGCCCCAAAGGATGTGGAATGTTAGTGCCCTGACCAGAGATCAAACCTGAACCTCTGGACCACCAGGGAAGAACCCAAAACTAGGTCATTCTTATTCCCGAAGATGTTGCTTGCCAGAAAGACACCATGCAAACGTTGTTACACCATAGCAGGGTAGAAACTTGTTGACAGTGATTAGAAGAAAGCCCTTTGCTAGTAAGTAAATTTTAGTCCTGACTATGATTCCAAGTTCACATTTCTTTCTGGTTCTAAGAAAAAATAACATTAAAAAATACTGATCACAGCTTCCTTGATGAAAGCTAGGCAACCAAAGACATATTTCTGTCTAGTATCTGCTAGTTTTCAAGATTGGGACATGGCTGTGTTTGGAACAATATAGCTAACATTATTAACTGAACTTTGGTACCAAGTCTGTAAAAGAACCCTGAAATTTGATTCTTTTCTCCTCAATATCCTTCATCAGAACTGTAGAACTCTTTTGTGGGAAAATTCAACTCACCCTTTCTTTGCTCTTCCCTCCTAGGAGGAAGGTATTAAATTTATTTTGATGGAGCCAAGTATAGTGAGTAAGCTCTAAAAGGTCTCTTATAAGGGCACGGGTCTCCCATCTTCTGCCACCATCCACAAGAAGGGAACAGGCAGGTCGCCTGCAGCTTCCATCCTGATGCTGAACACCAGCCATGTCATCTTGTCTTTTCTCCTTGTGTTTATACTTCACAAGCGGCAGGCAGCAACTTCCCTGGGGTCCAGTAGCTAAGACTCCATGCTCGCAATGCAGGGGGCCTGGAGTTCGAGCCCTGGTCAGGGAACTGGATTCCATATGCTGCAACTAAAGATCCTTTGTGCCACAACTAAGACCCAGAGCAGTCAAATAAATAAATTTAGAAAAAGAAGAAGCTGCAAGCAGACAGAAGACCTGTCCTGTAGGCTGAACTATCTTTCTTCTGTTTCACCCTTCTCCGCATCTGCAGAGGGAGAGAAGTGCCATAGTCCCTACCTTTCCTGTGTTCCTGCTCTGTTGCTGTTCAATTTTCTCTCAGTGATACTGGCTGGAAGATGTATAATCATGAGACGAGAGTTATGCCTCAAAAAAGAGTGACGACCTTACTGGAACTTGAACTCTGGCCATAGACTTTGGGCTAGCCTTCCAGAATTCTAAGAAAGTGGAACTGTTTCTCCTCCCATCAGTTTCTATTTCCTCTTTGCAGATATATCTCTCTTGAGACCTTCATAGGGAACATAAATATGCTATAGGATTCAAGAATTTCTACTCTGCAGACAGTGATATCAATACAGCCGTTAATATTATCAAACATTTTAAGAAGACTTTGTTTAATTCACTCAGACTTTTTAAAGGAGATAGAGTACATGAACAATAAAGCTGTGCCATTTTTTAATGTTTTTCTTTCCTCAAGCATCATGTTAGGGCTTGTTTGCTCAGTCTCTCAGTCATGTTCGAGTCTTTGCAACCTTATGGACTATATAGCCTGCCAGGCTCCTCTGTCCATGGAATTCTCCAGGCAACGCTGGAGTGGGTTGCCAAGATATTAGGGTTTAGTCTCACTCAAAATTCATTTCCTACCCATCAACCAAGAAGACTCTCTGGAATGTAGTTCAGGAAATTTCAGTATTAAAGGGATATTCATAAATACTTAAAAGCTGAACTTGATTTTTTTTATTGTTATTTACAAACTTGAATTTTAAAAACCTGCCCATAGAGAACGCACTTGTGGACACAGTGGGAGAAGGACAGGGTGAGCCGAATGAGAGAGTGGCACCGGCGTACATACACGACCATGTGGAGCACAGACAGCTAGCAGGAAGCTGCCTACAGCACAGGGAGCTCAGCTCAGTGCTCCGCGATGACCTAGAGGGCGGGTCACCATGGCAGGGGTGGAGAGATGCTCAAGAGGAGGGGGATATATGTATGCTTACAACTGATTCACGTTGCTGTACAACATAACTAACACAACATTGTAAAACAATTATCTTCCAATTTAAAAGCTTACAGAATAAAATTAAAAGCCTACCCAACTAAACTCACATAATTGTTATGAGGATGAAATGCAATAAAAGGTCAGAAAATTCTTTGAAATCCAAAAAGTGATACAAATAAGAAGACGTTTAAAACAAGGAAAATGTTGCATTATGTAACCTACCTTGCTGTAAGTCTAACAAATAATAATGGCTATATAAAAGGAAATATGGAGAATTTATTCCATCTGTTCAAATAGAAACATTTCTGCTTCGTATGTATCCGTCTGTGAAATCTCAATATTGGACTTTTCAAGTTTATTTAATTTTTGCAATGAGGAAGTTGTTAAATTATTTGAAACGGGTCTTTTAAAATGTACTCAGGATTAATGTCTCCAAATTGTTTCATTCTTGCCTTGATATACTTTGCTTCCTCTAAAATACTGGGAGATTGAGATGAAATCAAAGAAAAAGAAATTCCAGAGTTTAAAATGGCTGCAGAGGGTGCCAGATTTTTAAGGAAATACCTTTCTCTGAAAATCAAGGAGAGGAATCAATTTTTATTCTCTGCTATAAATACAGAGTCCAAATAATACATCAGTTGGATACCAGCTGGATCAGAAAAAAGACTTTCTTTGTAGCTAAGCTCTTATTCTAGTCAAGAAATATTTTTGAGTATGCACTTCATTATTTCTTGCTTTAACCCAGTGGGGAACTTCACAGATGTTCAAGAATCTAGTTTAACATTGCAGTGCTCCCCTAAAATGGATACAATGCTGCCGACTATAAAGTATCCTCAGCTGTAATAGAAAGGGTCCACACCTCATGTGCCCAAATGCCCTAGTGAATTATCATCCGCTATGGTCAGAACTGTGTCCCCTAAAATTCATGCATTGAAGCCTTTACCCCTAAAGTGATTGTATTTGGAGATAGAGACTTTAAGGAGGTCATGGTGAAATGAAATGAGACGTGCGGGACCTTAATCCAATAGGGTGATGTCCTCATAAAAAAGCAGATACAGCAAAACGTGGGCTTCCCAGTTGGCTTAGTGGTAAACTACCTGTTTGCCAATGCAGGAGACACAGGAAATGAGGTTCGATTCCTGGGTCAGGAAGCCCCCCTGGAGAAGGAAATGGCTACCTTCTCACTTAGTATTCTTGCTTGGGAAATTCCACAGACAGAGGAGTCTGGCAGACTACCATCCACGGGGTCACAAAGAGTCAGACACGACTGAGCACACACACACCAAAACATCTTGCAGCTGGGTGGGCAAAAAATGCTGAGAAAGACAGAGGGCTTCTGTCCCCACCCAGCTGCAGAATTTTCCAGAGAAGCCCTTGAGAAGTGTACTGACTGACCAGGAACCAGAGGACCAGAAAACTAACATTTTCCCACCCAGGAAAAGAAAGAGGCAGGGCCGGATATGTGACCAATAAGCTTGTAACTTATAACACCGTGGTCACATACACAAGCCTGGTTCCAAAAATGCCTGTAATTAGTTTGGAAAATTATCACAAGAAGTTCTGTAGAAGCCTGTGGGTATGTATACATTTGAAGGTCAGAAGAGACTCTAATGACATGGAAGGATGCATTCTCACATTCTCACAGTGAGAGGAGACATCTGAGGTGTCCTGGCCTTTCACTTATCACATCACTAGTTCCTTCTAGCACGTGCCTGCTCGCCTCAGTATGACCACCTTCACTGACGGTGACCTTACTGTGCCCGGAGGCATCTTATCCCTTTTGCAGACTATTCTCAGTATCATTAACATGAGGCAACTCCCTGTAACTTTTTGCCTTCCACGGTTTCTGTCTTCATCCTAACACCTTGCCACCAGAGGGTAGGTCACTGAGCAGCAATGGTAAATTTTAACTGCTTGTTAGAAATGCAGAATGTCGAAACAACTGTATTTTAGCATTTATATTTTAACAAGATCCCTAGCTGATCTGTATGGATATTAAAGTTTGAGACTCATGATCTATAACTACAAAATATAAGTCTATTGCAGTTTCACAAATTACCAATTAGAATTTCACAAGGGCATTGTATCTACATCAGAAGATGTCAGGATCTGTAAAAACAAAGACATTCACATGTTTTAACCTATGGCAACAAAATAATTTCTGGATTTAATAGGCCAAAAAGCCTTGATAGGCAAAAATCAATTCTGTTTTAATTTTAATGCTGTCTCTACTTGGAAGTAAGCTAGATTTTTGAGCAGTAAAATTATTTTGAATGTAAAAATAAGTTTAAAAATGAGTGCATTGGGACTTCCTTAGTGCTCTGTGGTTAAGACTCCAAGTTTCCACTGCAGTGGGGTGGGTTCGATCCTTGGTTGGGGAACTAAGATCCCACATGCCTTATGGTCAAAAAGAAAAGAAAGAAAACTTCTTGAAATTTCTTGACCTGAATAAAAATGAAAATATAACATCAATTTTTTAAAAAATTGGGAAAAGTACCAAATTTTAAAAGCATGAATATACCCGCTTAAAGTAAATTGACTGAATTTTGCTCAATTTTTAGTTCTCTTTGCCCAGCTTATAGGCTGGTGGAAATCAGCTGAAGTTTATCATCTGAAAGTTCTTGATTAAGAAAGTCTGTTCTAAATCCTTACCTGACAACAAAGACAGATGTCAAAATCTGCTGGCACACTGAGTCTAACAGTTCAAGAAGAAAACTAAACCAGCTCGAAGGATTCTATAAAGTCAGAGATGGAAGAGACTTTAGAAAACTATGCCTAGTTCAGCCTTCTCCAACCACAGGTGAAAAAACCTGCTCCAAGTAAAATAAAGTACTTGTAAAATGAAGTAAAATGCTCGACCATAGAGATAAAAAATGACCATGGCAATATCCCAACATGGAAAACTGGATGCATTATTTAATTACAAATATTTTACTTTTAATAAAATACAAAATATAGTTGCTAATAACCTCACTTCCTTTATGACAAAAAATGAGCCAAGGTGGTGTTTAACAGCCTTCTTGAAGTATAATTTATTTTAATACAATTCACCCTTTGAAAGTATAACTAACCTAAAATTTTAATGTCTCCAGTTGTGGAACCATTAACACAAATCAGTTTCTTTTACATATCTATATTTTTTAAATTTCCCATATGCCTTTTTGCTGTTAATTCCCAGCTCCAGTCCTAAGTAACCACTGATTTGCTTTCTGTCTACGTGTGTGTTCTTAGTCACTCAGTTGTGTCTGACTCTTTGCAACTCCATGGACTGCAGCCCGTCAGGCTCCTCTGTCCATGGATTCTCCAGGCAAGAATACTGGAGTGGGTTTCCATGCCCTCCTGCAGGGATCTTCCCAACCCAGAGATCAAACCCAGATCTCCCCCATTGTAGGCAGGTTCTTCACCATCTGAACCACTAGGTAATTTGGATTTTTCTGGTCATTTCATATCAATAGAAACATATAATATGTAATATTTTGTGTCTAGTTTTTTTTTACTTGAAATAACATTTTTGAGGTTCATCTGTGTTGAATCTTATATTAATAATGTTCCTTTATATTGGTGAATAATACTCCACTGTATGTGTATCACATCTG
Source organism: Aepyceros melampus (assembly GCA_006408695.1). Classification (NCBI taxonomy): domain Eukaryota; kingdom Metazoa; phylum Chordata; class Mammalia; order Artiodactyla; family Bovidae; genus Aepyceros; species Aepyceros melampus. The sequence continues at coordinate 9,554 of SJXQ01001599.1, read as the reverse complement.
TTTGCCCATTCAGCAGTTAATAAAACTTTGGGTCATTTGCAGTTTTTTTTAATTATGAATAAGGCCGCTGTGAACATTCACATATGACTTTTGTGGGCATGTGTCTTTATTTCTCTTGTGTAGATTCCTAGAAGCTGAATTTCTGGGTTATATGATAAATGCAGCTTTAACTTTTTAGGAAATTGCCAAACTATATTCCAAAGTAGCAGCATTGTTTTACCTTCTTATCACCAATGTATTCAGCCCTCAGGATATCTGTATTCTTGCCAAAATTTTGTATTATTTGTCTTTTAGACAGAAAAATTCTGTCTCTTGGATGGAATCCTGAAATGGAGATCAAGATAAATAATGAGGAAGTCTGAACCCAGAAGAATGTAGACAATTCAAGATCACTACAAGAAGTATGTAAGAGAAAACCATGTTAGCAGTACTTTCTGAGAAAATTGAGAGTGTACCACATTTATAACACAAGAAACTGAAGCTATGTAAAATCAACAAGTAGAGAACAAGGAAATATTCCTGACATTGAGGAAAATTTTCCAAAACCTCGTTCTAGTTTTTGACTATGCTAAGTTGCTTCAGTCATGTCCAACTCTTTGCAACCTTATGAACTATAGTTCACCAGGCTCCTCTGTCCATGAGACTCTCCAGGCAAGAATACTGGAGTGGGTTGCCATTTCCTTCTCCAGGGGATCTTCCCAACCCAGGGATCAAACCTGCATCTCTTGTCTCCTGCATTGGCAGGAGGGTTCTTTACAACTAGCACCACCTGGAAAGCTCTAAGAGAATAAAAAACAAGGACACAGATTACTGGTACAGGAGTTCCATAAATAACTTACAAGCATTCCAAAAGGAGACGACCGAATTACAGTGCAGAAGATAAAAGTATAAAGTAAATAATAAATGATAACTTTACAAAACTAAAAGAGATGAAGTTTTTCACATTGAAAGTACTTCTAAGATTCTAATAGGAAAAATGGAAGAAAAAAAACCCACATCTGGATAGATCATGACAATTTTCATAGCCTAAAGGATACAAAGCTTCTAAAAGGTTGGCGAAAGGTAGAAAAGAGAGAGAGGGACAGAGAGGGGGAAACGAAAACAAGGAAAGCCGTATGAACACAGCATATTTCTTCTCATCAGAAACATGCTTTCCTAAAGCATAATGAAGAAACTATTTTAAACACAGAAATCTATTGGCAGAAAGTGAAGACAAACTAAAGAGTCTCTTGATGAGGGTGAAAGAGGACAGTGAAAAAGCTGACTTAAAACACAAAATTCAAAAAACTAAGATTATGGCATCCAGTTCCATCATGCTGTGTGTGCTAAGTCGCTTCAGTCAGTACGACTCTTTGTGACCCCATGGGCTGTGGCCTGCCAGGCTCCTCTGTCCGCGGAATTCTCCAATCAAGAATACTGGAGTGGGTTTCCATGCCCTTCTCCAGGGGATCTTCCAGTCCCAGGGATCAAACCTGCATCTCATGTTTCCTGCTTTGGCAGTTGGGTTCTTTACCACGAGGGCTACCTGGGAAGCCTTCCTGTCCCATCACTTCATGACAATAGAAGAGGAAAAAGTGGAAAGAGCGGCAGCTTTTCTTTTCTTGAGTTCCAAAGTCACTGTGGATGGTGACAGCAGCCATGAAATGAAAAGATGCTTGTTCCTTGAAAGAAAAGCTATGACAAACCTAGACAGCATATTCAAAAGCAGAGACATCACTTTACTGACAAAGGTCAGTATAGTTAAAGCTATAGTTTTCCAGTAGTCATTACAGATGTGAGAGTTGGGCCATAAAGAAGGCTAAGTACTATAGAATTGATGTCTTTGAGTTGTAGTGCTGGATAAGCCTCTTGAGAGTCCCTTGGACTGCAAGGAGATCCAATCAGTACATCCTTAAGGAAATCAACCCTGTATATTCCTTGGAAGGACTGATGCAGAAGCTGAAGCTCCAATACTTTGCTCACCTGATGTGAAGAGCTAACTCACTGGAAAAGATGCTGATGCTGGCAAAGACTGAAGGCAAAAGGAGAAGGGGCCAGCAGAGGATGAGATGGTTAGATAACATCACCAACTCGATGGACATAAATCTGAGCAAAATCCAGGAAATAGCGAAGGATAGAGGAGCCTGACATGCTGCAATCCATGGGGTCTCAGAGTCAGACATGACTTAGCAACTGAACAACAAAATCCTCAGCTAAACACATTTTCAGAAACTCATAGTTTACTTCATATGCTCCTTTTCTTAGAAAACTATTTAAGAACATTCTCCAACCAAATGATAAGGTAAACCAAAAAGGATAAAGATGTGAGTTCTCAGAAGGAATGGGTCCAGCACAGCTGAGCAAGTGGGACCACCCCAGAATACCATGTGCTGCAGGACAAAAACAGTTTCAGTTCAGTTCAGTCCCTCAGCCATGTCTGACTCTTTGCAACCGCATGAATTGCAGCACTCCAGTCCTCCCTGTCCATCACCATCTCCCGAAGTTCACTCAAACTCACATCTATCAAGTCGGTGATGCCATCCAGCCATCTCATCCTCTGTCATCCCCTTTTCCTCCTTCCCCCAATCCCTCCCAGCATCAGAGTCTTTTCCAGTGAGTCAACTCTTCGAATGAGGTGGCCAAAGTACTGGAGTTTCAGTTTTAGCATTATTCCTTCCAAGGAACACCCAGGGCTGATCTCCTTTAGGATGGACTGGTTGGATCTCCTTGCAGTCCAAGGGACTCTCAAAAGTCTTCTCCAACACCACAGTTCAAAAGCATTAATTCTTTGGTGCTCAGCTTTCTTCACAGTCCAACTCTCACATCCATACATGACCACAGGAAAAACCATAGCCTTGACTAGATGGACCTTTGTTGGCAAAGTAATGTCTCTGCTTTTCAATATACTATCTAGGTTAGTCATAACTTTCCTTCCAAAGAGTAAGCATCTTTTAATTTCATGGCTGCAGTCACCATCTGCAGTGATTTTGGAGCCCAAAAAAGTAAAGTCGGCTACTGTTTCCACTGTTTCCCCATTTATTTCCCATGATGGGACCAGATGCCATGATCTTCGTTTTCTGAATGTTGAGCTTTAAGCCACCTTTTTCACTCTCCTCTTTTACTTTCATCAGGAGGCTTTTTAGTTCCTCTTCATTTCCTGCCATAAGGGTGGTGTCATCTGCATATCTGAAGTTATTGATATTTCTCCCAGCAATCTTGATTCCAGCTTGTGCTTCTTCCGTAGAGCAAAAGAATGGAGCTCCCAAGAGCCAAGTTCTCAGATGAAAAAGGGGAATTCTATAAACAACATAGAATGGAAGACTCTGCCCCATAAGTATTTGGAGTTTTCATTTCAATACATGATATAACTCCAAATATCTCTCTGTCTTCCTCTATCTCTGTCACTGGAGAATGAGAAATAGAAATGAGGTTTTATTGTTACAACAGATGAACTAAGTTAGTGGAAAAAGTCAGTTGAAGTTGGCATCATATATTATAAAAGACTGTAAAAAACAACAGCAATAGTAATAAAATCAACTACCATTTTCTTTTAGCAATTTCTATGTACCAGTTACTGTCTGCACACTTAATGTGTATAAACCCACTTAATTTTCCAAATAATTTTATGTCATAACTCTATTTTCCCCCCTTTCACACACTCTCTGGAAAGGCAAGAAAAGAATATTGTCATGCGTGATTCTGAAGAGTCATTTGACAATAAATATATGTATTTTTTAAATCTTAAAAATAGACATTACCTTTGACCCAACACTTCCACTTCTAGGACTTTACACTAATTAAATCATCAGATATTTAGTAGGATTATGGACAGAGATCTTCAAGCAAACCTAGATCAAACTTAAAGTTCCAACAATTTCATTTGTTTAAATAAATCCTCTTAAGTAACTTACAGGCTATCAACGTAGCAAGTTATTTTGTGTTATTCAAATGATGAGGTCAGATCTGATCTTATATTTGCACCTCATTATCCTTGTAAAGACTTTTCCCCCTCATTTTCAAGACGTGTAGCTATTAATATCTAAAACAGATAACGAAATATTGACGGTGTCCACAGTGTGTGAAATGGAGTCAAACAAAGGACTTGAGTCCCAGTTTTCCCATTTATTAACTGGGACAGGTGGCTAGTTCCTTGCATTTGAGTTTTCAGTGTATAAAATGGAGCTGATGATTCATCATATGACATACCTAGCACAGAAGAGAAGTTGACTAACTCTTAGGCCTCTTTCTACATCATTATCTTGGCTCTTCCTATAAATAGAGACTTTAAACAAGTGGTGAAAATCACTCAGTTGTGTCTGACTCTTTGCGACCCCATGGATGATATAGTCCATGGAATTCTCCAGGCCAGAGTCCTGAAGTGGGTAGCCTTTCCCTTCTCCAGGGGATCTTCCCAAACCATGGATCAAACCAGGTCTCCTGCATTGCAGGCGGATTCTTTACCAGCTGAGCCACAAAGGAAGTGCAAGAATACTGAAGTGGGTAGCCTATCCCTGCTCCAGCACATCTGCCTGACCTGGAAATCGAACTGGGGTCTCCTCCATTGCAGGCGGATTCTTTACCAACTGAGCTATGAGGGACTTCTCTTAAACAAGTAACTTGTCCTCTTTGCTACCATTTACTTGCATTTTCAGCAGAAGTGATAATCCACACCCTAGTTTTACCATCAGGTTGTTAGGAAAGCCAGGGATTTGGGGGCAGGGAGGGACTTTGAGAGAGCTGACCATGGCTGTGGGAAGTAATGAGCCACCTGTTTCATGGTTTCTCACTGGTACTGCAGGAACAAGGGCTCACAGCTGCTCTTCCCTCACTGGTGTCTTAGTGACTCCATGTTCGGCCCCCTGGAAACCCACTCATTTTCAGCACAGGAGATAGAGGAAAGGGTAGCCTGGGAGAATGATTCCTCTATCAATGAAGTAAATATTTCTAGCCTGAGGCATTTCCCAAGGTCTTCAGATCAGACCAGTGAAGTTGATGGCACTAAACACATCTAATTAAGGCAACTCCAGACACACATATTTTTCTTTAAATGATTTCCAAAAATTTAACATTTGAAATTTCAAGCAAAGTTCAGGGAACGCTTGTATTTGATTATTATCAGGTAAAACTCTGTGAACGTGGTTTCTTTGCTAGCTCAGAAACAGAAATTGTGTGAGTGCATAAAAACACAGATTTATGCCTATCTTTTAGACTCCCTTACAATAAAACTTTCCCCAAACTATGTTTTATATACCACCTATTTTGTGTTAGGTAATAGGATTTTCTTTCCAAAAATGATTCTGTGGTGAAAATAATTTAGGAAACACTGAGTTAAAACACGGTCAACTGTCTGCAGTATTTCTCAGGGGCTTGCTTTATAAATTTATAAGAGCAGTTAGAGTATTCAGTTTCCACATTTGTTGGGTTATTGAATTTCACTGTGAAACTCTGTCCTAAGGAACTTTCAACTTAAGGTGTGATATTTTGAAACAGCAGAATCATCTTCATGTGAAGCTTGTCAGACATGCAGACTTCCAAGTCCATCACAGTTTTCCTGAAACAGATCGTAACAAAAAGCCTGGCTAATTAGCATACATACTGAAGATTGAGAAACACTACCTTATACTATTACACACATTAGCTACAAATTATACAGAAGTGATGAGATGAGCACAAGGGCTTTCTGAGGATCCCTCCTGAGGACATAGATTGAATAATAAGCCAGCTGAATGCTAGAGATATTATTAGAAACTACTTTGGAAATCATCTACTTCAAAGGACTACAAATCAGTCTTTTAGTGGCATTAATGGGATGCCCCATGGAAAACCATATAAGAAGGTGAAATAACCGGATTCTTTCTGGCTGAAGCCAAAGATGGCTCCTTCTCTCCTGACATTTTTGGTTCTTCATCTGTTGAGTGGTTTTAAAATTTTCATCCTGGAGATGTTAATGTTGTATTTGAAGACCGTAGATTTCATTATATTCTTCTAATATTTGGTTTTATTTGATTACTTGTTTGTTTTGCTTAATCAGGCACTTAATTTGATTAAAATCTACAAACTCTAGCTCTTGGGTAGTAGTTCAAATTTAATCTCATTTTTCTTTTTCCTTCTTAGCTAGAATTTGTTCTACTCTAGTACAGTTCCTGAGTCACCCAAGAGATTGGGATGTTTATACTTGGAATTTCAGGCTCCTCTTTCTGTCTCCCTCCTTCCAATTATTTTCCCTCACTTTCTGGTCCATGTGATCACTCCTATCTCTGTCCTCTGGTTCTATAGTCAGAAAGATGGTATATTTCATTCAGTTTTTATTTTAGAACTTTAAAAAATGTTTTAGTGGAGTGTTTTACATTTCTGTTTTGTTTATAGGTTTCCAACATGGCACTGCCTTCAAGTCACTTACTGTATACCAACATGCTTCCTCTATAGTCAGCCTGCTGTTGATCCTTCACCAACACTAGGTCATGCTTGATTTTCCTCCCACAATTGATTGTAGTTATTCGAGAGAATCACGTCTGGTAGGAGTCCTATAGTCTTCCTCCCTCTTCCCTCTAAAGGCTTCTCTGGTGGCTCAGATGGTAAAGAATCTGCCTGTAATGTGGGAGACCCAGGTTCAATCCCTGGGATGGGAAGATCCCCTGGAGAAGGGAATGGCAATCCATTCTGGTAATTTTATCTGGAGAATCCCATGGCTCAACAATCCATTGAACTAACATTTCATGCCTAATATAATAGGATTGAGTGAAGGATAAGGAGAGGAGAGAAGAAGTTCAAGATAGGATGGAACCTTGAATGTTTCAGTCTATTCTTTTAAGATTTCAATGGGATTAATATTTCATTGTGGACTATATGATCCAAGGTGGGAAGTGTTCTTTCCTGGGAGACCAGTTAATAGGATTCTATTCCCACCTCGATCACTAACTAGCTGTGTAGCTTTGGGTACATCCTCTTACCTCTCTGGAGTTCACTTTCCTCATCCAAAATAAGGGCCAGTGGTCCTAGGGAATCTTTGGTTTCCTGTTAGGATTAATGTTCTCTCATTTTACCAAAGCAAAGTAGTTAATATCTTGGTCCCCAGATGCCTAAAGAGTTGTAATTAGGCTTTCTTTATGCTCTTGATTTTTCACATTCAGAGTTATTAAACACCCAGAATAAGTCTTTTCTTCCATAAAGCTTAACACACAGCACACTAGTTCTTCTTCTAATTGGCTAGGTCACTCTGAACGACCTCTTACACTTTCACAGAGTGGGATCAGAGGAAGCCTGGAGGACCAGGGGACTGAATAGACGTATGGGAACAAATTCAGGTTATAAATCTGACTTCATTTATGAGGCAACCACAGCTCAGGATTAGATACAACTTAATTTACTTTCTCATAGAGGGTGTGCTTTTGAAGTCAGAAATATCAGAACCTATATCCTATTTTACCACTTAGTAACTGTGTGTCTTGAGCAACTTATTTCTACTCTCAGAGCATCAGTTTCCTCAAGTATAAAAGGAAATAACAATCTCTCATTCATGTAGAACTATGAAGACACAGTTACTAAATTCTCAAAAAAAGCTAGTGCAATGCCTAATATGTAGCATTAATATTTGACCAGTATATATTGGCACCCCCATGCACACTGAGCTAGGCCTGGGCAAGGATTCAAAAAGGGATATGAAAGAGGGTCCTGGTCCACAAAATACTTGCAGGCGTTCTTAGAGAAATGGACACTCTAGCCTTGGTCAAGCTTTCAGATCACTACAATTCCAGATAACAGTTTGAGAGACCTTGCACAAGAATGACCCATCTAAGCTGATCCTAGAATTCTTATTCCTTAAAATTTTATAAGACTATAAAGCTGCTAAATTTTTAGGGTGATTTGCTACACAGGACTATGTAAGTAATACAGAGACCAAGCCCCAGTTGGTGGAAAGCTGACAACATCAATCCTCTTCCTCCTGGAATGATCAGGTATGTCCTCACAGGACTAGATACCCATTCTGGCTATGAGTTTGCAATTTCTGACCAAAAAGCCTCCAGGATCACACAATCCCCTGATGATTATATAATTCCTGACCCACCGGTATAGAATTCATGCAGTAAAGCATTTGACCAGAAGACCTACCTGACCACAAAAGATATGCAAGAATGGGTCCATGATTCCCGAGTCCACTGGTCATACTTGACTTTCTTATCTGAAAGTAGCCAATCATAGATTTTTGGAATGATCCAATGAAAGCAGAGTTGAAGAACCAACTTGGAAATAATACTTGGTCAGGGTGAGCTGCCATCCTTCAAGATACAGAATAGGCTTCCACATGGCACTGTGTCCCAGTGGAAACAATATCTAGGTTCAGGAACCAAGGGACAAAATTAGGACTAGTCTCAATTTTCTTTATTCCCAGCAAATGACAGAGAGCATTTTTGCTTTGAAACTCTGGAACCTGCAGTATATGAACCTCTATTCAACAAAGATGGTGCTCTCTTACCAGGAAAAAGAGCCCTTTTAAATAGCAAGCTACTGCTGCTCTAGGGGCTTTCCAGGTGGCATTAGTGGTAAAGAACCAACCTGCCAATACAAGAGACATAAGAGACATGGATTCGATCCCTGGGTCTGGAAGATACCCTGGAGGAGGACATGGCAATCCACTTTGGTATTCTTGCTTGGATAATTCCCATGGTCAGAGGAGCCTGGTGGGGTGCAGTCCATGGGGTCAAAAAGAGTCAGACATGACTAAAGTGACTTAGCATGCTCGCATGCTGGGACTAGAGACTTTGGGGTCTCTTTTGTCAAGAGATCAATAAGTAAGAAGGGGAATACTAAACAACAGAAGAAAAAGAGTTGCATTCACATGATGGGAACAGGGAGAAAGGGCACAGAACACAAGATCCATATGGAATAGACTTTAAAACAAAGGCTGTGAAAAGAGACAAAGAAGGCCACTACATAATGATCAAAGGATCAATCCAAGAAGAAGATATAACAATTATAAATATGTATGCACCCAACATAGGAGCATTGCAATATGTAAGACAAATGCTAACAAGTATGAAAGGGGAAATTAACAATAACACAGTAATAGTGGGAGAGTTTAATATCCCACTCACACCTATGAATAGATCAACTAAACAGAAAATTAACAAGAAAACACAAACTTTAAATGATACAATAGACCAGTTAGATCTAATTGATATCTATAGGACATTTCACCCCAAAACAATGAACTTCATCTTTTTCTCAAGTGCATATGGAACCTTCTCCAGGATAGATCACATCTTGGGCCATAAATCTAACCTTGGTAAATTCAAAAAATTGAAACCATTCCAAGCATCTTTTCTGACCACAATGCAATAAGATTAGATCTCAATTACAGCAGAAAAACTATTTAAAATTCCAACATATGGAGACTGAATAACACGCTTCTGAATAACCAACAAATCACAGAATAAATCAAAAAAGAAATCAAAATATGCATAGAAATGAATGAAAATGAAAACACATCAACCTAAAATCTGTGGGACGCTGTAAAAGCAGTGCTAAGGGGAAGGTTCATACAATACAGGCATACCTCAAGAAACAAGAAAAAAAGT
>SJXQ01001598.1:6449-23584 GCA_006408695.1 Aepyceros melampus | reverse complement strand
AAAAAAGACAAAACATGCAAATATCGATGGATTAACACAACACATGCAAAGCCTCCCTGGGGAAAGTGTTCTCTCTGCAGCCCTCAGTGATCTGGAGTGGAATGTCCAGTAGAATTCTCCGTGATGATGGAACATTTTAACATCTGCTCTGTCCAGCACCATGGCACCTGGCCACATGACGCTACTGAGCACTTGAAATGTGGTGGGTGTGACTGAAGAACTGAAGGCTTTACTTCATATACGTGTAGTCATTGTCCATACCGTGTGGTTGGGTGAGTACTTTATCGGCCAGTGTGGATCCAGAGTAGGGTGATCTTGTTGTCCTGTTTCTACCCCTGGAACCCCAGCACCCTCAGGGCACATGGCTGGGAAAGGCTGAGGGCTTCCCTGATGGCTCAGTAGTAAAGAATCTGCCTGCCAATGCAAGAGACATGAGAGACGAGGGTTCGATCCCTAGGTCTAGAAAATCCCCTCGAGAAGGGAATGGCAACCCACTCCAGGATTCTTGCCTGGAGAATCCCATGCACAGAGGAGCCTGGCTGGCTACACAGCATCCGTGGGGTCACAAAGAGTTGAACATGACTGAATCGCCTTAGCATGCACACACGCAGCCTCATGTGGCAAGTGGCACCACACTGGATATCTCAAACAGAATATACTTCATCTTTCTTTGGCCAACATGCATTGCTTTGATTATTGTTTCATAGAAAGCATTTTGTTTTAAATAGAAATTTAAGCTTCCAATCTATTTCTCCCTCCCATCCTTCCCCTCTGTAACTCTAAGTTTGTTTTCCAAGTCTACAAGTCTGTTTCTATCTTATAAACAAGTTCATTTTTGTAAACTATTACTGAAGAGAGGGTTTTTTTTTAAAAAATGGCTTTCTTTTATTTTAAATTGAATAATTTGAAGACTCAAATTGCAAATATTTATGCTTTACTGGAATTTTCAAAAAAATAGGGTGATCATGGGAACCTACCCTGTATGAGCAATTGATTAGAATTACTTCATCCAAAAGGTTACATAGTTAAAATAGAGTATTAGAATACCCAGCAGATTACTAAGAGATGGTGGGATTTTTGAAGATGATCCTATAATTCTTGGACCCCACCGTTCACCTCAGAGCTGTTGGAGTGCTTTGGAGGAGGAGAAGGAGTTCCCACAGAGGAATCCCTTTAAACAGAGATGTAGCTCTTCAATTAATAACACTGTGTGCTCAAAGGATGGGGCCAGGTCAGGGCTCAGCATGGACTTGATTTACATCGAATTCCTCATAGACACTGGGCTCGTTGGAGACGTGCATAGGGCTCAGGGGAGGGGGAGTGTCAAAAGGTTACATAGTTAAAATAGAGTATTAGAATACCCAGCAGATTACTAAGAGATGGTGGGATTTTTGAAGATGATCCTATAATTCTTGGACCCCACCGTTCACCTCAGAGCTGTTGGAGTGCTTTGGAGGAGGAGAAGGAGTTCCCACAGAGGAATCCCTTTAAACAGAGATGTAGCTCTTCAATTAATAACACTGTGTGCTCAAAGGATGGGGCCAGGTCAGGGCTCAGCATGGACTTGATTTACATCGAATTCCTCATAGACACTGGGCTCGTTGGAGACGTGCATAGGGCTCAGGGGAGGGGGAGTGAACCCTCTCTGAGAGAGGGTTCCACGGTTCAGGTGAGCGAATATCACATCCTCTGCTGATGGGTCCTGAGAGGAAGGAGATGTGAATGATGGAATGAGATGCAATTTTTGAAGGCTGGGGCATTGGGCATTGGAGGGACTTGGGCTGTGGCAAGGGTTTGGGCTCAGAGGACTCACCTCACCTTTCACTGTTCTGTCTTCCTTGGGCTCTCCTTCTATGATGGCAACATCTGCAAATGGAAGAGAGTCAAGCCTCTTGGGCTGGGGCGATGCTTCTAGATCTCCATATTTTAGTTGGGACATCAAAGCCAAAAATAGCATGGGTGTGTCCTAGGTTTCTGAGTGTGTCTACTCCACTAAGTTAAAACACACACACACACACACACACACACACAACCCCATCCCATATACATGCCCAGTCACTGACAGACTCTCTCAGGAGCCTTTGCAAACCAGGGATCCCATCCTACATCCTGTATTATGGATTATCCTCTGATGCATATTGGCAGATTCCCAAGGTCATAAAGGGAGAAGGACAGATGGCTGTGGTTGAAGGGAAGAACAGGGCTTAGAATGTAAGAGTCCACCTTCCAGTGCAGAGTGTGGGTTCTATCCCTGCTGGGAGAACTGAGATTCCCACATACTCTGAAGCAAGTAAGCCTTATGTACCACAACTGCTGAGCACGTGAGCTCTGGAGCCTTGAATTGCACCCCAGCACCGCAAAGAGGATCCCCCATGCTGCAGCTGAGACCTGATGCAGCTAAGAATAAATTAACACATATGTTCATAAAAGAACAGGGTTCCATGGTTCTCTGGAAGATATTCATTCAGGGATTACAACAATGGAAATCAGTTTTTAACCTACAGGAAGTGGAAATGCCATTCTCTGCTATGAGCCCACGTCCCCCTGGGTCATATGACGCTGTGCTTCCCTCCTTCAAACTTACGATTGTGGGTAGAGGACCAGTGACATTTTGGCTCTTGATACGTACTTTTTGGATAACCAGTGACAAACAAGAACACGAGGAAGGTGCTGGTATAGATGAAGCCTACGGAGAGCCTAAGGAGAATGTGCAGCTGGCTGGAGTGGCCTTGAGGAAGCCGTGCTTCTGCCAAAAAGCAAACGGAAGGTCTGGTTATCCGTTGCATCCACCCTGCCCCTAAACACAGAAGTTATTGTACACTTGGTCAAAGTGTGTCAGCAGCTCTCAACCTGATTAGTGTGGTCTCCACTTCCCAGGAGACACCAAAGCATCCAGGAGAGATGCTAGCAGTGGATGAAGGAAAGAGGCCATGCAAGACCAGCAGCGGTCTGAAACCAGGTCCCCCAGGCACTGATGCAGTGTTTCTCTGCTGCCCATATGACAAGGCATGGTGCTTTTGCATGAGTGGGGTCTGCTTTAATCCTCCATATATTTCCCCCTCCATCCACATAATGCCTGCAATGGAATCCTCAAGAAGACAAGACATTTCTATTTCTGAACTGTGGAATGTTTAGTTCATAAACAGTAGCAGAGGAATAGCACATACTGAAGGTGCTCCCTAAAATCCTCCCCTTGTCCCACATCCTTTCCCAAAGATGCTGGTGGAGGGAGGTAAGCAGCTCCCTTAGCATGGGGTCAACTCACTCTGTCTTTCTTTGTTCAATGTAGAAATTCCCAGTCCCAGGAAATCCGAAACTCAATGCCCCCTCTGGTTCTACTACAGACCATGGTCTCAAATGCTGACATGACAGGGACGTTGAGGAGCCCAAAATCACAGAAATGGGAGGTGGTAGAATGAACACTCACACAGGAGCCGTCTGTCTTCTCAGAAATTTGCTGAGATAGGAGGCTGTCTTGCTTACCTTCTGTGGTGTGTGGATCCATGGTTGATGGGCAAGTACTTGTAGTGGATCCTAGCAGAGAAAAGCCAGAAGGGGTGGTCAGGAACCTTCCTCACCCCACCACAGGAAGACTCTTGTTTCTGGAAGATTGACCTCCTGCCTGTCCTTGACTCTGTCATCCCTCGGAGCCCTGATGGAGCAGCAACAGGCTTCTGGTCCCTCCTGGGGAATGCATTGAGTAGACTCTCCATCCTGGAGAAAAGAAGGTGGAAGGAGGCAGGAAAGATGTGCCTGGCAATGAAAGACAGCTGTAATCAAGACACATTCTGTCTGCTCCAGGAATGAGTATCTATGCTCCTTAATTGGAATATCACCTGCATGTCAGGGGTCCTTCTGGGAAAACATTAAGAGCAAGAGGCCAATGCAATCTTGGATCCTCCCGAATGGGCCCAGATTCTCCTCCTCATGGGTCTATCCTGACCCTTTTCTTTATTTGCCTTGATTGATGTGAAGCATCCATACAGGAGGTCAAAGAGGATTGAGATGTCATCTACCATCTCTCTTCCTCTCTGGTATTCATTGCCTCCATTTCTGAAGAAGCCCTAAGGTCCCCTGATGGCAGCACGGAGCCCTTGAGATAGAGCTCATGATACAGTAAGATATTATGGGAAAAGCCAAATGGCCTTTTGGGCCACCGCAATGTCATTTAGTGTATTGTAAAGCACGGGACTCTTCATGGGGTTCTGGAGGCAGGAACACTGCAGTGAGTTGCCATTTCCTCCCCCAAGGGACCAGTTTCATCAGAACTCTGAAGAACTATGATTCGTCAGGCTTGGGTGGCCCTGCATGACATGGTTCATAGCTTCACTGAGTTACACAAGTCCCTTCACTGCAACAAAGTTGCGATCCATGAAAGGGGGAATGTGAAGGACAGAGCAGTCTGTCGTGCTGCCGTCCAAGCGATCCCAAAGAATTTGACACAGCTTAGCGACTGAACAGGAACAACAAAGCACGGGCCAGGAAGAGGCTCCTCACCTGTGACAGACAGGCACAGTGGGTCGCTGGAGTCTGACCACGAGTAGGGAGAGCGAGTGAAGGAGCCGTAGCATCTGTAGACCCTGCTGTGGGCTGGGGTCCCAGGACCCAGAGGGAACTCTGCCTGGAGTGCTCCGCCGGGCCCTGCCCACCAGCGGGCGAGTGCCCAAGGTTCTTGCCCTCCCCGAGCAGATAGAACTGGTCCAAGGTGCTCTCGGAGCTGCAGACCAAGGTCACGTTCTCCCCTAACCTCATCACAGGCCCTGCCCTGGGCTGAGAGAGAGGATTTCTTGGACAGACCTGGAAGCAGCAGAGGCAGTTTCGTGAGACAGACTGTTCCCGAATCCCATGTCCTTCACCCCTGAACTGAGAATTCACACCCACAGTTCTTCTCACATCTCTCTCTCTCTTTCTCTGTCTCTCTCTCTCTCTCTCTCTCTTATTCTCCCCTATCTCTCTTCTACTTTCTCTCTCTAGGTCTCTAAAATTGCCTCCCTCCTAAGTTTTTTCCTTGTATTTTTTTTTTTAATTCTCCTTACTTCTCCTTGGATTGATTGATTTGATCTGTCTTCTTTCATTTTGAGGCTCTTAGTCTCTGCCTCATCTCTATCTTTCAGCATTATTCTTCTATTCTATTATCTGTCTACATCTCCATCCACCGTTCGCTCTACCCATCTTATCATCTACCTATTTATCCATCCATTGTTCCACCGTCTATCTACCTTTCTATGTAGGTAGCTCTCTACCTGTTATATCATCCATGTATATGTTCATCCATCATTTATCTGCCTCTCTATCATCTATTTCCACTTCCACGACTTCCTCTGCTTCTCGGTCTCCCTGGCTCTCTTTTGTAATCCCTATTATCCACCCCCACATCACCATCTTTCTCGATTTTTGCACCCATCCATCATCCCTCATCTCTTATTTTTAGGGCTTCTCTGTCTGCTCCCTTCTTTCTCATTAATTCTCTCCCTTTTTCTTTCTATTTACCTTTATTTTTAAAATGTTTTTCTCACCACCCAGTCCCTCTGGCTTATTTTCTGTGTGCACACACAGCAACTGTGTTTCTGCCTCTGCTTTCCGTTGACTCTGTTTTCTCTATGATTCCATCTCTCTGTGGGCCTTGACTGTCATAATCTTACAACGTTTGGTGTGAAGTTGCACGTGGGCCTGAGCATACAGCATGAGAACCCATGAAACACACAACATACAGGAGCTGGCGTTTGGCTCCATCACCAGGGACCTTGGTGTCCTGGGGCACAGTGTGGCTCAACCACCTGGAACAAAGCCACATCTGAGTGAACACAGTATCTGTGCATCACCCAGGGCATGAGGACTGGGGCCACCAGGGAAACAGACTGAGACAGTCCAACCTGTTCATGAAGTCCTGGGTAGATACACGGTGTATCCTTGGGTTCTTTGAGTAGAGAAGAGAGTGTAGAGTTGCAATGGAAACCAGGCTCCTAAACGGTTTCTGGAATCTGAGCAAAGCCAAGGAGGAATGGCACCCTCTTTGCTACCTGCCCTTCTGTCTGTGTCTCTCAGTTCACTCTTTATCTCCATCTCTGAGTTCCTCTGTCTCTGCCCCTGCATCTGTCTTGTCTGTCATAACAGGTGGTCTGTACTTATTTCTCCTCTTTCTTTGTTTGTCGGATGCAACTCTCACCAAGTCGGATTCTCTCCATGAAAAGCACCCTTCTCCCATCTCCCACACAGCACCTGGGGCTTCCACATCCTGGTACATCCAGTCTGTATGCCAGCTCTTGACATTCTCACCTGTGATCACCACATCCAGAGGGTAACTGAGGGGCTGACCACTCAGAGTGGGAGAGATCGAAAGCACAGAAACATCTGCAGGAAAACCTCCTCGTCTCAAGGTCATCTGCTTACCAACCTTAGTTCCACATGTGCTTTCATTTCCCTTGGAATGGGACGTAGCAATCGTAGATTTGAGGTGTTAGGATGAGGGCATCATGGGGTGCCATCATTCTGCCCACTGCGGGACCAAATTTCCTCTATTAAATAGCGTTTTATCTAGAATGCCTGGAGCACTTCCTGTCGTTCGGACTGGACCTTAACTCACACTCCCACCAGAAATCTCTGCGGTCTGGGAGACTGGGACAATGGTTGGCCTCTCTGGACAAGAGCTCTCTGACCTGTGACCACAATCTCCAGGGGTCGCTGTGTGCTGATCAAGCAGGGGGGAGATGACTGCAGTGACCATGACACCTGTAGGTCCCCACGTGTGCTCCGGTCATGGGGTCCATGAGGGAGTCCTTCCAAAATATGATGCCCTGGAGCTCAGGGACAACAGTTCTGTCACCCTTGTGCAGCCTGAACCTGTCAAATGCGAGAGGGGAGTGACACCAGAGGGACATATGCTGTCCTTGAGGAATCCCAGGGCTTGGCCAGGCTGACAGGGAGGGCTTGTAGTGATCACCTGGGGGGGAAGAATGCATGGTTTACAGTAGAAAATGGGGAACCCCTTCCCCTTGCTGGGCTCAGATGACCCACCCCTTTCCCACATCTCTGAGGCTCCTTTTCAAAGCAGGGGAACCCATGCTGCATGGAGATTCCCACAGCACAGAGGCATAGCACACCCTACACGAAAAACATCTGCTGAGAATATTGAGCATGTATGTGTGCTCAGCCATGTCCGACTCTTGTGACCCTGTGGACTGTAGCCCGCCAGGCTCCTCTGTCCATGGGGATTGTCCAGGCAAGAATACTGAAGTGGGTTGCCATTTCCTTCTCATGGGATCTTCCAACCCCAGGATTGAACCCCCATCTTCTGCAGTCACTGCATTGCAGGCAGGTTCTTCACCACTGAGCTACCCGGGAAGCCTGAGAATTCTGAGCAAGTGTCAACTAACAGATTCTTCCCGGATGTTGATAATGTAAAATTTGTTTTATAAAACAAAATGGAGTAGACACCCAATGGAAGAACAACCTGTGTGAGTGAAATGATGTCAGCTCACATGAGAAACACAGGACATGATGGAGTCTGTGGTAGGACCTTTTGGAATCTCAGGGGGCAGGGCATAGGTTCTCCACTTCTTCTGAATGGAAGCCAGCAGCAGCAGTTCTCTGCAATGTCTAGCCATGGAACTGCTGGAGAGCTGGAGTCATCACCTTGACCTCCAAGGCTCTGTTGTCCATGGCCCTGCTGCCTTCCCTCACTCTACAGATAACACCAGTCCCTCCCAGTCACCCGAGCTCTGAGCATCACAGTCTTCTGTAGGGGTGCATAGAGCCTGGCTCAGCAGAGGGAAGAGTGTCTGGGGGAAGGTCTCTGGGCCAGAACTGGGGGCTAGACTTCCCAGAATGTGTTAGTCAACCAGTCGTGTCTGACTCTTTGTGAGCCTATGGGCTATAGCCCCCCAGACTCCTGGATCCATGGAATTGTCCAGGCAAGAATACTGGAGTGGCTTGCCATTTCCTTCTCCAGGGGTTCTTCCCAACCCAGGGATCAAACCCAGGTCCCCCTCACTGCAGTCAAACTCTCTACCATCAAAGCCACCCTGGGCTCCCATTTTCTACTTCCAAAAGACTCACCCTTATATGGTTATGACTTCCCATGGTTGACCTATCACCCTACCTTCTGTGCCATCTCCCCTCTTATTACAGGAGACTCTTACTTGAGGTAGATGGTACCATGGTTTCGGGGAAAGACTCACCCTCTTGTGCCCAGATGCTCTGATCAAGAAGAGCCCTGAAAAGAAAGACTCATGATGGACAATGCATTTCATGTCAGACCTGGCCTTCTACTCCCCCAGCCTGTTCTCAATTCCAGAAAAATAAACGACCCAATCAAAAAATGGGCCAAAGAACTAAAAAGATATTTCTCCAAAGAAGACATACAGATGGCTAACAAACACATGAAAAGATGCTGAACATCACTCATTATCAGAGAAATGCAAATCAAGACCACAATGAGGTACCATTTCACACCAGTCAGAATGGCTGTGATCCAAAAGTCTGCAAGCAATAAATGCTGGAGAGGGTGTGGAGAAAAGGGAACCCTCTTACACCGTTGGTGGGAATGCAAAGTAGTACAGCCCCTATGGAGAACAGTGTGGAGATTCCTTAAAAAATTGCAAATAGAACTGCCTTATGACCCAGCAATCCCACTGCTGGGCATACACACCGAGGAAACCAGAATTGAAAGAGACACGTGTACTCCAATGTTCATCACAGCACTGTTTATAGTAGCCAGGACATGGAAGCAACCTAGATGTCCATCCACAAATGAATGGATAAGAAAGCTGTGGTACATATACACAGTGGAGTACTACTCAGACATTAAAAAGAATAAATTTGAATCAGTTCTAATGAGGTGGATGAAACTGGAGCCTATTATACAGAGTGAAGTAAGCCAGAAAGAAAAACACCAATACAGTATACTAACACATATATACGGAATTTAGAAAGATGGTAATGGCAACCTTGTATGTCAGACAGCAAAAGAGACACAGATGTATAGAATGGACTTTTGGACTCTGAGGGAGAGGGAGAGGGTGGGATGATTTGGGAGAATGGCATTGAAACATGTATCATCCAAGAAATGAATCGCCAGTCTATGTTCGATACAGGACACAAGATGCTTGTGGCTTGTGCACGGGGATGATCCAGAGAGATGATATGGAGAGGGAGGTGGGAGAGGGATTCAGTATCGGGAACGCATGTACACTCATGGCGGATTTATGTCAATGTATGGCAAAACCAATACAGTATTGTAAAGTAAAATAAAGTAAAAATAAAAATTTTTTTAAAAGTAAGAAAAAAAGCTGAGGGGGCTTCTCTGGTGGCTCAGTGGTGCAGAATCCGCCTGCCAGCACAAGGGACATGAGAGACCTGGGTTGGATGGGCTGAGAAGATCCCATGGAGAAGAGAAGAGAAACCGATTCCAGGATTCTTGCCTGGAGAATCCCATGCACACAGGAGCCTGGGTGGCTACAGTCCATAGGTTGCAAGAGCTGGACATGACTGAGTTGACTTAGCATGCATCTATTCAGCCTCATATGATTAGGAGCACCATACTGGCTATTTCAAACAGAGTGTACTTCATCTTTTTATTTTGTCACCTAGCATTATTATTTTTTCATGTAAAGCATTTTATTTTTAATATAGCAGTGTTCACACGTCAATCCCAAACTCCCATCTATCTGTCCCACCACTCTTCCCCTCTGGTAACTCTAAGTTTGTTCTCTAAGTCTACAAGTCTGTTTTGGCCTGCAAATAAGTTTACCCTTGGAAAATGTTACTGAAGAGGGATTTTGTTTTATTTTAAACTGAATAATTTGAAGAATCAACTGGCACGTTCTTTATGCTTTATTAGAATTTTAGAAAAAGTAGGGTGATCATAATAAGTTACCTAGTATGAGCGATTGATTATAGATCTCCCCAAGCAGTGAGCTAGTTACAACAGTCCTAGAATAGCCAGGAGATTATTAAGAGGTGGTGGGATTTTTGAGGACAATGCTATAATTCTTGGACTTCACTCTTCACCTCAGAGCTGCTGGGCTGCTTTGGAGGAGAAGGAGTGTCCACGAGGAATCCCTTTAACAAAGATCTACTTCCTTAATTTTTAACACTCTGTGTGTTCAGAGGATGGGGTCAGGTCAGGGCTCAGCATGGCCTTGGTTTATGTTGAATTCCTCATAAATAATGGGCTCGGTGGAGGGATGCATGGGCCTCAGGGGAGCAGGAGTGAATCGTCTCTCGCAGAGGGTCCCGAGGTCCAAGTGAGCATATATCACGTCTTCTGCTGCAGAGTCCTGAGAGGAGAGAGGTGAGAATGATGGACTGAGATGTGATCTTTGAAGGGTGGGCCACTGGGCACTGGAGGGGCTCAGACTACAGCAAGGGTTTGGGCTGGAGGACTCACCCTGCCGTTCACTGTTCTGTCTTCCATGGGGTCTCCTTCCATGATGGCAACATCTGTGAATGGAAGAGAGTCAAGGCTCTTCAGGATGGATGCAGTTATTTCAGACCTCTGTAACTGTGATAGTTACATTAAAGTTAGAAAAAGGCAAGGGTGTGTCCCAGGTTGCTGAGCCTGTCTACTCCACTAAATGAAACAAAACAAAACATTCCATATATAAGGCCAGCCATTCATGGACTGTCTCAGGAACCTCTGCAAACCCATGGACCCATCCTATGTCTTCTGTTGTGGACAAAGCTCTTCTACATATCAGCAGAGTCCCAAGATCATGTAGGACAGAAAAATGGATGGCTGTGGTTGAAGGGAAGAACAGGGCTTGGAATGTCCCTGGTGGCCCAGGGATTAAGAGTCAACCTTCCAGTTCAGGGAGCGTGGGTTCTATCCCTGGTGGGAGAACTGAGATCCCACATGCCTTGAAGCAACTATCCTCAGTGCTGCAACTGTTGAGCCCACGAGCTTTGCAGCCTTGAACTGCACCTAGCTCCACAATGAGGATTCCTCATGCTGCAGCCGAGATCTGATGCAGCCAAGAATAAATCTACACATATTTTCATAAAAAGAACAGGGTTCCATGGGTCTCTGGAAGATGTTCAATCAGGGATTACAACAACAGAAATAAAATTTTAACCTACAAGAAGTAAAAATGTCATTCTCTGCTATGAGCCCACCTCCCCCTGTGTCAGATGATGCTGAGCTCGCCTCTTCAGACTTACGATTTGGGGTAGAACACCAGTGACAGACAAGAGCAGCAAGGATGATGCTGGTAGAGGTGAAGGCTATGATAAACCCGAGGACAATGTACCACGTGCTGGAGTGTTCTTGAGGAAGCTGTGTTTCTGCCAACAAGCAAAATGAAGGTCTGGGTATTCATTGCACACTCTGTGACCCTGCACAATGGATTTATTGTATTCTTGCCTCAAACTGTCAGTATCTATCAACCTAATCAGATATGGCCTCCACAACCCGGGAGGTACCAAAGCATCCAGGAGAGATGCTAGCAGTGGATAAAGTAAAGAGGCTGTGCAAGGCTAGCAGACATCTGAACCAAGGTCCCCCGGGCACTGATGCAGTTTTTCTCTGCTGCCCCATATGACAAGGCATGATGTTTTTTGTTGAACGTGACCCTTTAATCCACAATACATTTCCCCCTCCATCCACATAGACTTGGAATGGAATCCTCCAGTAGAAATGACACTTATTTCTGACCTGTGGAATGGTTAGTTCACAAAACACTAACAGAGGAATAACACACATATAAGGTGCTCCCAAAAACTCTCCTCTTGCACTGCCATCCTTCCCCAAAGATCGTGGTTGAGGGAGGGTGAGCATCTCCTTAAGCATGGGGTTAGGTCACTCTGACCCACTTTGTTCAATTTAGAAATTCCCAGTCAGAGAGCATGAGAATCTCTATGCCCTCTCTGGTTCTAGGCAGACCACAGTCTCAAACGCTGACATGACAGGGACATTGAGGAGCCCAAAGTCACAGAGCTGGAAGGTGCAGAGCCAACACGTGCACTGGAGCCCTCTGTCTTCTCAGAAAATTGCTGAGATAGGAGACACTCTTGCTTACCTTCTGTGGTGTGTGGATCCATGGTTGACGGGCAAGTACTTGTAGTGGATCCTATGGGAGAAAAGTCAGAAGGGGTGAACAGTAACTTTCCTCACACCCACTGAATGAGGACTATTCTTTCTGGAAAGTTGACCTCCTGCCAGTCCTTGATGCTGTCATCCCACAGAGCACTGATGGGGGAGGGAAAGGCTTCTGGTCCCTCCCTGTGAATGCACTGAGTAGATTCTCCATCCTGGAGATGTGATGGTGGAAGGAGGTGGGAAGGATATGCCTGGTGGTGAAAGACTGTTGTAAGCTAGAGACATTCTCTCTGCACTGGGAACGAGTGTCTGTGCTCCTTAGTTGGGAAATCACATGTATGTCAGAGGTGCTTCTGGGAAAACACTAAGAACAAGGAGCCAAGGCAATCTCTGATCTTCCCAAATCAGCCCAGCCTCCCCTCCCCCTGAGTATACCCTGACCCTTTTCTTTTTTGCCTGGGTAGACAGGACTCTGATGTGAACCATCCATACAGGAGGTGGAAGAGGGCTGAGATGCCATCTACCATCTCTCTTCCTCTCTGGTTCTCATTGCCTCCATTTCTGAAGAAACACTATGGTCCCCCTGACACCAACACGGAGCCCTTGAGAAGGAGCTCATGATACAGTAAGATGTTATGCAGAAACCCAAATGGACTATTTGCCCAGTGCAAACTCATTCACTAAAATGTAAAGCATGGGACTCTTCATCGGTTCTCAATGCAAGAATGCTGCAGTGGGCTGCCATTTCCTCCTCCAGGTGATCAACTTTAGTCAGGGCTCTTCACTATGACCCGACAGGCTTGGGAGGTTCTGCACGACTAGCTCATAGCTTTACTCAGGTACAAAGACTCCTTACCAGGACAAGGCTGAGATCCATGAGGAGGAGATAGTGAGGGACAGGGGAATCTGTCATGCTGCAGTCCATGGGGTGAATACTGGAGTGACTTGCCATTTCCTCCTCCAGGGCACCACGTTTTGTCAGGACTCTTCACTATGACCTGTCAGGCTTAGGAGGCCCTGCACGACTGGCTCATAGCTTCCCTGAAGTATGAAGGCCCCTTCAACACTACAAGGCTGTATCCACGAGGAGGAGATAGTGAAGGACAGAGGAGTTTGTCATGCTGCAGTCCACAGGGTGGCAAAGAGGTGGACACAACATAGCAACTGAACAGGAACAACAAAGCACGGGCCAGGAAGAGGCTCCTCACCTGTGACAGACAGAAGCAGTGGGTCGCTGGAGTCTGACCATGAGTAGGGAGAGTGAGTGAAGGAGCCGTAGCATCTGTAGACCCCGCTGTGGGCTGGGGTCCCAGGACCCAGAGGGAACTCTGCCTGGAGTGCTCCGTGGGGGCCCTGCCCTCCAGTGAGCAGGCGCCTGAGGTTCTCGCCCTCCCTGAGCAGATGGAACTGGTCAAAGGCGCTCTCGGAGCTGCAGACCAAGGTCACGTTCTCCCCGGACCTCACCACGGGGCCCCCTGGGCTGAGAGAGAGGGTTTCCTGGACCGACCTGCAAGGAAGACACCTTGATCTCAGAGCGCAAAGTAACTCTAGTCCTAAATAGAGGAGTAAAGCCCTAAGTGTGCAACAGGAGAGGCACACCAATGAGAAGGCCGCCCACCGCCAGGAGAGAAAGCCCCACAGCAAGGGATACGCGGCACAGGGGAAACTTCAGAAATAACTTTAAAAATGGAGTTTCATTTAAAATCCTTTGAAACAAATTAATAATTTTTAAAATGGATTGTCATTTAAGGTCCTTTTTTAAATAAAGGGTATATAGTAAAGTAAGTAAGTAAGTAAAGTCACTCAGTCGTGTCCGACTCTTTGTGACCCCGTGGACTGCAGCCCACCAGGTTCCTCAGTCCATGAGATTCTCCAAGCAAGAATACTGGAGTGGGTTGCCATTTCCTTCTCCAGGGGATCTTCCCGACCCAGGGATCGAACCTGGGTCTCCCACATTGGAGGCAGACGCTTTAACCTCTGAGCCACCAGGGAAGTCCTCAAAGAGAGTATATATATATATGAATAACAGAACCACTCTGAGTACAACAGGAATTAACAACATCTGAATCCCACAGCAAGGGATACGCGGCACAGGGGAAACTTCAGAAATAACTTAAAAAATGGAGTTTCATTTAAAATCCTTTGAAACAAATTAATAATTTTTAAAATGGATTGTCATTTAAGGTCCTTTTTTTAAAGAAAGAGTATATATATATATATGAATAACAGAACCACTCTGTGTACAACAGGAATTAACAACATCTGAAATCAACTAGACTTCAACAAACATAAATAAAAAGTAAGTTAAAAAATCAAACATGTAAGGTTCTCTTGAAATAAATGGAACTTCCTAACTACTGCTGGGACCATCAGAAAACATGGCATTGACCCAGAAGAAGAGATTATGGAGTGGAAATTGCCAGGATCTCATTTGATCTTTGACCATCTCATTCTTGAGGGCGTGTTCAGGGCTGCCATGCCCAACCCCAGGGGCTGGAAGGGACTCTTCAGTGGGAGGGTTGGAGGGACCACTCCTCCCTCTTTCTGCAGAAGGACACATTAAACCAAGAGGCTGAGCAACTTCAGGGTGCGACCTCCATCTCGATCACCCAGGGGCTGGACTGCAGGGCGTCTGGTACCACATGTGCTGCTGACAGAGGAAGGGAGCTCTGACATGAAAGCAGGAAACCATCCCCTTAAGCAACCATTGTTGGCTGCCTGAGCGGGGAATTGCCCGCGTCCCTGCTCTGGGGCATTTTTCTCCATTGGTCGATCTTTCACATTCTTGCTCCTTTGCTCTGTCACTGGCTGTGTCTTCCCCTTAGCACACGGCAAGGACTCAGTTCTCTTCTCCCTTCCATGTTCACACCTGCTCTCTCTGCTTTGCTCCCTCTCCCGAGTTTGTGAGTGTCTCTGCACGCCTGTCATTTTCTTGTGGTACTGATGCTGGACTGAACACCAGACCTGTGACACAGAGAGCAGAAGGCACTTGTCTGGTCACACTCACCTGTGATGATGATGTCCACAGGGTCACTGAGGGCTGACCACACATAGGGGGAGCGGCTGAAAGAGCCATAGCATCTGTAGGTGCCCGCACTTGCCAAAGTCATGGGGCCAATGACAAAGTCAGCTGGGGCATGCCCACCAGTGAACATCTCTCCACATGTCTGGAAATGCCCTGTGCTGCTTGTTTTGTGCAGGATGAATTTGTCAAGTAGCATCGATGAGTGACAGCGGAGGGTCACATTCTTTCCCACACCCATGAGGGGCCCTGGGTGGGCTGAGATGGAGGGTTTTGGAAACACACTTAGGAACAAAGAGGCTGTGAGCTTCAGTGAGTCACCCCACCTCAGCGCCCCCTGACATCTGAAGGTGTGAAAAACCTCCCCGTGAAGCAGGGAAGCCAATTACGCTCCTGTGTGTTCTGTTGCATTTCCTTTAGCCTTGTTCTCGGGCTCTGGCTCATGCTTTTCTGTTTCTCTTGCTCAAGACCTCCAGCCTCCTCTGTGTTTATTCTAAGCTCTTTAGCTGGTGGATCTGCTCTCAGCTTCATGCATGCATACTCAGTCCCTTCAGTTGTGTCTGACTCTGGGGGACCCCGTGGACTGTAGCCTGCCATGCTCCCTGTCCATGGGATTCTCCAGCTGAGAATACTGGAGCAGGTTGCAGTGCTCTCAACTTCATCCCATTCCTAATATGTGTGGTGGGTGCCAGGGCGGTGGGGACCCCGTGGACTGTAGCCTGCCATGCTCCTCTGTCCATGGGATTCTCCAGCTGAGAATACTGGAGCAGGTTGCAGTGCTCTCAACTTCATCCCATTCCTAATATGTGTGGTGGGTGCCAGGGCGGGTCTGCTTCTCTGGTAGAATACATACCAGGCATAATACATACCTGCCTCCCTTCACACTCGTCTCCTAGAATGTGGGTGATGATTGGCAGGAGATTGGGAATGAGGTGGAGAAAAAAGTGAACACTTCCCCACCTGTGACCCCCACTTCATGCCTCTGGAGACATTCCTGAGCTGACTTGGTCTTAACTGAGACCCCAGCTCCTTCATATGGAATTACAGCTCCCTACTGGGTGGCAGGTGCTGAATCAGGGTCCCCCCTCAGCCTCCCAGTTGGCAGGCATCCTGTCTAACCAATGCCTAGGGAGGCTCCTCCTTCCTGAGCCAGGGGAATGTATCCTTCTATTCAACACCCTGAGTTTAAACTCTCAGACTTAGTTCTCTCTCTATGGTTCAGTTCTGTCTGGGAATCCTGAGGACGTCTATGGCTGCACAGGCATTTGGATCTAGGGTAGGATTGCCTGCAGGCAAGGGTGTCCCAGGCTGGGCTTGACCCCTCCTACCTGTGACCACAATCGGCAGGGGGTCACTGGCATCAGACCACACAAAGCGAGACCTGCCGGCTCCAGAACATGTGTAGGACCCGGCATGTTCTGAGGTCACCGGGCCAAGGGTGAAGTTGTTGAAATGTTGCTGGATCTTGTGGAAACTGGTCCCATCTCTTTTGAACAGTCTGAATATCACAAATGGAGGACTAGAGTGACACTGAAGAGTCACAGTCTGTCCTAAGGGAACCACGGGGCTTGGCCAGGCTGACAAAGAGGGCTTCTCATGTTCACCTAGGAGAGTAGGAGACACAGGCTTCGAGAGAAAAACAGGAATGATCCTCTCTCCCCACTGCCTTCGTGGGCACTTCCCCTTCAATTCTTCTAACTCTCCTCCCCTAAAGTGTATCCCTTTGATGCTCAGGGACACCTGGGGCCTGGGAACAGACAGAGACACAGTCAACCCAGGATGGACATCTTGAGATTCTAAGAATGCGATTCTCAGAAGTGATTCTTCTCCTTGGGCTGACAAAGTGTTCAGAAACTTTCTCTCAAAACACAAAGCACTGGGGATTTCCTGGTGGTCCAATTGTTAGGACTCAGCACTTTCTCTGCTGAGGGCCACAGTTGAATCCTGGATCAGGGAACTAAGATCCTGCAAGCTGCACAATGCAGGCAAAAGAAAATATCACCAAAAAACGGATGCCTGGACAAGAAGGGAAAGGACTTCCCTGTTGCATTTGTTGTAGCTCAAATGGTAAAGAATCTT
>SJXQ01001597.1:20561-155999 GCA_006408695.1 Aepyceros melampus | reverse complement strand
CACGCCTTTGCGTATGCCAAGCCTCCTTCCTCATGACCTTTGCCACGGGCGGAGTTCCTCACGCTGGCCCCCGGCAATTGCCCATAGCTGGAACACAGTTCTCTAGTTCAAAGTGCAGTATTTGCAAAGAGAAATTAGAGCAATGAAACAAATATGCTAATTTAAGCCAATCCTGTTGAATAGGACCAAATAGATTTTTTAGCTGAGGAACAGTTTACTGAAGTTCTTACAATAAATTCTGAGTTTAAAAAAAGAGAGACTTACGGAAAATTTTAAGAACATATTTTTTTTTGCTGCTTCATATATATATATATATATGTTACTTTGGCTGCGCTGGGTCTTCTATTCAGCCTGTGGGCTTTGTCTTGCTGTGGCATGTGGTGGCTTCTCTAATTGCAGAGCGTGGGCTCCAGAGCAGACTGGCTCAGTAGTTGCGACATGCACGCTCAGTTGCTCCACAGCATATGGGATCTTGACTCCCCAACCAGGGATTGAACCAAAACCCTCTGCATTGCAAGGGCATATTCTTAACCACTGGACCACCAGGGAACTCCCTGAGAGCTTATATTTTGATTCAACCTAGGGACAACAGCTCCATTGTTCCACTAACTGGTAACTGGAGTGTTGCAGCCAGAGCACCAGCCCCCAGCCACGCCTCTCCTTTCAGCTTCCCTGAGAGGCTTTGCAGGTAGAAGGCTGCTGTGGTTCCTGAACACTTGCTACCTCCAGTTTATCTCTGACTGTGGAGTGCGGTGCCTGCATCTGGGCTGAGGGGCGGCTGCTGTTAAAGCTCTAGAAGGAGAGTTGCAGGAACATGATTCAAACACTGGTTCATCTTCATGTCGATCATGACTCTGTTCCCTGCCCCCACTTCTCCCAGCCCCCAGCTACAGAGGGTGGTTGGGATCATTTCTTTCTCTTCTCCAATTAAGTCTGCACACCCTGCCTGGTTAGTCATTACACAGGAGCCCAGATCCTTTCTGAAAGTATTTCCTGAAAGTTAAATCCCTGATACAATCACATACTCTCATGAACAACCACCGAAGGCAGGTGGCAATTCTGTGGCCCCAAGAAATTTTAGAGACACAGCTAATCACAGACAAATCCGGTCTTTAAATAGGATGTTTCATCACTTCCACCATGGCATTGTGATCTGTGCTCTTTCATGCTAAGGAAGCATAGCACACTTGTGACGGATTGAAATTTTGTTAAAGTTCAACTCTTAGAATTTAAAGGTTTTAAGTTATATTTAAAATAACCCTATAAATTATTGTATTGCCTCTAAAGTATATATGAGTGCATTCCATATTTCAGATACATTCATCTGTTCAGTTAATTGAGTTTTTTTTAATAGTTTCTTGAAATAAAAACATTAAGCGTCTCTGCTATCTACTTTTGAGGTTGCCATGTTTATGTGGACAGATAACTAGAACCAGTAAGCTGTTTTCTTGGTAGATATTAACTTTCTGAATCCAAATCAAAACTGTTTTAATATTTAAAAGACATGCAGTGCTCACTTCCACAGCACATTTACTAAAATTGGAACCATACAGAGAAGATTAGCATGGCCCCCATGCAAGGATGACATGCAAATTAGCGGAGCGTTGCATATTTTTTAAATGGAGAGAGTAGCATGGAAACATATATACTACCATATTTTTTGTATCACTTAGGGAACTCAAACCGGGGCTCTGTAAAAACCTAGAGCAGTGGGACGTGGGAGGAATGGTCAAGAGGGAAGGGACATATGTAGACCTATGGCAGGTTCATGTTGATATGTGGAAGAAACCAGCATAATATTGTAAAGCAATTATCCTTCAATTAAAAATAAATTTTAAAAATTAGTGATGAAGGGTTAAATCATAGTGGTGCATAATGAACTTATTCACATTAGTAAAAAAAAAAAACATGTAAAGAAAAAATAGAGTAGTACCAATGATTTTATTTTTTTTCCTAGGTATTGCAGATTCTGTTTCGGCTGTATTCGTGTAACATGTTTGCCAGATTGAGAGTCGAATATGAAACTGAAGGTTCATAATGAGATTGACACTTCATTCTTGGCGTTTCATCATTATACTTTTGCAACTTCCCACAAAGCCAGGTTCTAGGACCTGGTCATGTTGAAACTAAGCTATGAAAATTCTCTTAGAGAGAGGTGAACTGCCCAAGCCAGAAGGAAGACCAGCATGACGGTCTGGGAGGAATACTGGGAACAGTTTCCTCCTGAGAGGAAGGTCAGATTAGGAAGTGTTTTAGGTCTCTTCATTCTGAAGCATCTATTATCTGGTTTTGTTTGATTGCTGTTTCTATTTGTCATTTTTTTGTTTTTAATAACATATTTCAAACAGGATTAAAGAAAGGATAAACAGTCCTTTTTAATGGGATACAGTCACCAGCCTCAGCTGCCCCTACACACAAGAACAGCCACCCTAGAACTGCGTGTGCCTGTCATAGAGGTGTTCCCAGCCTCCTAGAGGGAATTTCATAAGAGTTGTGAAATTCCAGTTGGTTTATCCCTCAAAATGGTGCTCACCCCTTGACCTGTGCAGAGGTCATGTAGAAAGAACCAAAAAGACAATCCCTTTTTAAGACAAACAATTGATTGAAACCAGGTAACCCATATGGCAACCATGTAATGGGAAAACCTCAAGTAGCCTTGCATGGGAGACAAATTGTTATTTGTGAATTTTCACTATCAGTAGGATTTCAGTGCATTTTTTTTTTTAATGTGGACCATTTTTAAAGTCTTCATTGAGTTTGTTACAATATTGTTTCTGTTTTATGTTTTGGTTTTTTGGCCTCATGGCATGCAGAACAATAGCTCCAGCACCAGGGATCAAACCTGCACCCCCTGCTTGGAAACACCAAGTCTCAACCACAGGACCACCAGGGACATCCCTCCAGCACTTTTTATTTCCTCCTTGGTTCTCCCTGGATTGAGGAGCAGTGGCCTTCCTATATTTTCTCACATTTTCTCTTACTCTCAACTGGGAAACTTTAAATCTTCCTCATGGTCTGGCTTCCCTGGCTAAAGAAGTCTCATATTTTACCTTCTATTTCTATTTTTAACCATTTATTTAATTCCAGTTGTCTCTAAGGCTTTATCCATGTCAGGATCACCTGTCTGCTCCTCTGTCATGTGGAGGCACCAGTCCTTTCAAAGTTCAGTCTCAGTAATTTGAGACTGTATTAGCCAAAATGTGAGCTCCCCAGCCCCTGTTTTTCCAGTTTTCTGCTTGTTTTTCGCAGACTCCCATCCTAGCTACTTTTCTGTGCATCCTTTGGGCTTTCAGCTCGTCCCTGGTTCTTGAGGTCATTTCCTCTTTTGCTAAGTTGTGTGGCTGTGTAAGAACCTCAGAGTATGAAAGCTGCTCTTCTGATTGAATATAAGTACAATCGTATCACAGGAGTTAATACAGCTACATCAAATACTACATGTTTAAACATCTCCTCTCTAAGACTCATGGTCACTTTCCAAGCTCAAGAGAAGTAAAATTGTAAAGGTAGCAACAACCACTGAAAACAGTTGAGACATCCACTTTTTTCCTCTCATGGTTGGCCTTTATCAGTCTCCTTATTAGAAAAAGAAAATCCACAACAGGACACTATTTCTTTTCCTTACACCAGCCAGAAACAATTTCAAATGAATATGTGTTGACTCAGGTTTAGAAATGCTTCAGAATGAAAATTGATATTTTATTTGATTAATATTGTAAATATCCAACTGTACCAGAAAGGAATATGTCTTGATTGTCCTAGTTTGTGATGATGTACTAATTCTTATAAAATGTAAATGATTTTTGATATTCTTTTACAAATGATAGTTTTAATTACAGAATGATGCATACTTTTCAGCTCTTGTGGATTTTTATAAAATTAATAATGAAACAATCTATATTTGACTGAGTTAAGAAGACTCTGTCCTTGTGTATGACTTGCATTTTGTGAACACAGTGTTAATGTGTTTTATATTCACACAGGAATTTCCTCAGCTCTGAATCCATATATATATTGATTTTTTAATTTTTTCTATAGACATGTTGGGGTTCCCAAATGGTGCTAGTGGTGAAGAACCCTCCTGGCAATGGGGAGACATAAAGACAAGAGTTCGATCCCTAGGTCAGGAAGATCCCCTGGAGGAGGGCATGGCAACCCACTCCACTATTCTTGCCTGGAGAATCCCATGTACAGAGGAGCCTGGTGGGCCACAGACCATAGGATTGCAAAGAGTCAGTCATGACTAGAGCAATTTAGCATGCATGCACATAGACACCTTAAGGGTAACATCATGGGCATTATATATTGACCCAATCAATAAAATTGAGGGAAACCTTGAGTGTTCTGCCAGTTCAGCTATACCTAATCCATCACCTGATCACCTGCCACTGCTCCATCTCCTCTCACCATCCTTCCCTCAGTGCATATTCTTCAGCATCTCTCACCTCCACTGCCCAGGAGTTGACCCACTAAGCCCGTGTCCTTTAATCCAAGGCTTCTCAAGTGTGGTCCCCAGACCAGGAATCACCTGAGGATGGGAAACTGTTTCATCAGTCCCCCCAGGTGTTTGTGGTGGACGGGATGCGAATCCATCTACTCTGTGTTCCTGGGTTGACAGTTTTAAAAGACACCACAATCATGTTATCCCCCTGCCCCCATTTTAGCCTTCTAAGGGTCTCTTCATGCCTAAAAGATCACACATCAATTCTTCTGAAAGAGATTTCCCAAAGAAGCCACTTTCTGTTGATAGCTCACAGTAAATGGTGCTGCTGTATTCATGGTCTCCGAAGGAAAAGATTTAACTCTGGGACCAAAAACAGTTTCAGTCACTCAGAGCTTTGTGTAGATTTTATTAAAGTAACAGGGATAAAGAAAGCTTCCAGAAAGAGGCAATGGAAGGGGGCAGGAGAGTACCTGCCTCACTAATTTAAGCAGGACCATATATACTTTTCAACTACCTGCTGAGAATGCATAAAAAGAATACCTCATGGCTGCAAGAGTTCACCAGACCCTTTCCCAAGGCATGCATCCTGAGATAACTTTTGCACAAGATTAGCTAGCCAGGGAGAAGGGTTCCCTGCAATGTCTCCAGGCAAGATACACTGTTGCTGTGAATCAGGGGTACAAGTCTTGAGAAACAGGTTCCCAGGCAAGATGTGTCACAATTATAATCATTAACTTAGAGCCTTTGACTGTGTGGATCACAGTAAACTGTGGAAAATTCTGAAAGAGATGGGAATACCAGACCACCTGACCTGCCTCTTGAGAAATCTGTATGCAGGTCAGGAAGCAACAGTTAGAACTGGACATGGAACAACAGACTGGTTCCAAATAGGAAAAGGAGTACGTCAAGGCTGTATATTGTCANAGAGGAGAGTGGAAAAGTTGGCTTAAAGCTCAACATTCAGAAAACGAAGATCATGGCATCTGGCCCCATCACTTCATGGGAAATAGATGGGGAAACAGTGGAAACAGTGTCAGACTTTGTTTTTTTGGGCTCCAAAATCACTGCAGATGGTGACTGCAGCCATGAAATTAAAAGGCGCTTACTCCTTGGAAGAAAAGTTATGACCAACCTAGATAGTATATTCAAAAGCAGAGACATTACTTTGCCGACTAAGGTCCGTCTAGTCAAGGCTATGGTTTTTCCTGTGGTCATGTATGGATGTGAGAGTTGGACTGTGAAGAAAGCTGAGCGCAGAAGAATTGATGCTTTTGAACTGTGGTGTTGGAGAAGACTCTTGAGAGTCCCTTGGACTCCAAGGAGATCCAACCAGTCCATTCTGAGGGAGATCAACCCTGGGATTTCTTTGGAAGGAATGATGCTGAAACTGAAGCTCCAGTACTTTGGCCACCTTATGCGAAGAGTTGACTCATTGGGAAAGTCCCTGATGCTGGGAGGTATTGGGGGCAGGAGGAGAAAGGGACGACCGAGGATGAGATGGCTGGATGGCATCATGGACTCAATGGACGTGAGTCTGAGTGAACTCCGGGAGTTGGTGATGGACAGGGAGGCCTGGCATGCTGCGATTCATGTGGTCGCAAAGAGTCGGACACGACTGCGCGACTGAACTGAACTGATGCATGTCTGTGTTCAGTCGCTCAGTCATGTCTGACTCTTTTGTGACCCCATGGACTGTAGCCTCTGTCCACGGGATTTTCCAGGCAAGAATACTGGAGTGGGTTGCCATTTTCTCCTCCAGGGAATCTTCCTGACCCAGGGATCAAACCCACTGCTCTTGCATCTCCTGCAGTGGCAGGTGGATTCTTTACCACTGTGCCACCTGGGAAGCCCTGTATATACACTACTATAAAATAGATAGCTAGTGGGCAGCTGCTGGATAGCCCAGGGAGCTCAGATTGGTGCTCTGTGACGACTTAGAGGGGTGGGATGGCGGGGGGCGGGTAGGGGTTGGAGTCTCAAGACAGAGGGGATGTTTGTATACATATGGCTGATCCAGTTTGTTTAACAGCAGAAACTAATACAACATTGTAAGACAACTATACCTCAATTTTTTGAAAAAAAATTTTAAATAATTCCAAGCATGGGCAGTGAAGTAAAGGAGCAATGTCTTACTGTCACAACTTACAGTAGCAGAAAGGTCAGGAAAGACCTTCCTGCTGAAGTTTTCCTTGAACCAAGACCTGAAGACTGGGAAAAAGTTATCTGGGAAAGAAGAATGGAACTGAAATTCAAAAAGCCAAATAAGCTAGAGATAAATGGTTGAGAAATACTGGTGTCTAAGCAGATGCTAAATGAGTTCACCTGGTGGAAGAGGAAAAGAGGATACAAGGAACCTGAGCCCAGGCGTTGTGAATCTCCAATAGTTACTGGTTTCAGAAAGAAACATGAATCCGTGAAAGAGGTGGAGAAGTAAGGGTCAGAAAGCTATGTGAGGACAAAATGTTGATACCAAAACCATGGGGGGCAGGGGAAGGGGGAAATGTTCAAGAAAGTGTAGGTAGTCATTAGTATTAAAGCCAGTAGGAAGTGAAATAACATGAAGAGAAAACGGCCATTGGATTTACGCATGGAGGTCATTTGTGAATGACAGGAAGGCAGACTGAACCAGGGTGAGAATTAGATGGAGAAAAAGAAATAATGACACTCACTGCTGTTCTAAATACCCTGCAAATATGAATCCAATGTAATGTTCACAAAATCCCTGTGAGGTAAATACTCATATTTTACATTTTGCCAATGAAGGGAGGGAAGCAAATGAACTAGGCAGCAGAAGGGTATGTTGCAGGGTCACCAAGAAGGGAAGGGGAATTTGACCCATGACTGTGATAACACTGCATGGCGCACATAGCCTCTCAAGATGTAGAATTGAAACAACTCTTCCAAAAATTTGGTCATGAAGAAAGGAAGAGGGCCCGTAACATGGGAGAAACTGAGGAATCAACAGTATTGTTTTAACTGAGAGAAGTTTGCCATTGTCTGAGGAAGAACTCAGCCCATAGGAAGAACTCAGCACACACAAGTGAAGGGGAAGTTACGTGACTTAATGTATTGGTTGATTGGTCCTTTGTGAGCCCACTTCTGTCTAGAAGCAATCATAACATGAAATTTCAAGAAAAATGAAAAATGTCTATTAGTCTCATCTCCTCAAAATCTTACCTACAATGAACTCCTTCGTTTTTTATTATGCATCAATAAAATTAAATCACTTGTGTAATATATTCTAAGCAGAGGCACATGTAAAAGAAAAGAAAATAAGGAAAATGAAAGACTAAGAGAAAATAAAATTAAAATAAAATTCCCAAAACTTCTCCCATATTAAACTTATGCTTACTTATGGTTTCACAAATACCTGAATCTTTGTGAATTCTTCTTCCAAACCTTTGACAATATTCTTTTCAAGCTCTCCCCAGAAGTTAAATCCGTGTGGCTCTAAACCTGGGGTTCTTTCCAGCCATGCCTGAAGTAAATATTTTTCAAGTGAATACATTTTAAAATTTAAAATATGTAAATGTCTTGTAACATACATCTGTGAACATGAAATATAAAATTTTCCTGGTTTTGAGGAAAATGTCAGTACATCCTTAATCTTTCTGTATGTAAATGTTTCTCTTTCCTTTCAATTTCTGCAGTCAAATGTTCTACCACTGAGCCACATCCCCTCTCCCCCTCAATTTCTTCATTTATAAAACAGCAGTGTTTTTTTCTCCTAATCTAGAAGGCAATCATATTAAAATTTTACTTTTTATTAACAAATTATTACAGATATTCCAATTCTGTTCTATAGATCTATGACCATATGTATATGTTGTTTTAATAAGGTATACTGGTTTATTCTCAAAATAGTTTCTGTCTTAGGAGCTGAAGGAATCATAACATATATAATTTGATTTTATCTAAATGCAAGGATACTTTGTACTTAGCAACTTTGAAATCAGCTAGCTACTCAATTATTTCAAGATTCCACAGGATTTTTAATCTAGAAATAAAAATGAGTCCATGCATCTCTGTGAGCTCTCAGGTAGCCTATTCTTGGTTTTGAATTTAACTTTGTGATTCTTTTTCTATACCCATTAAGTGACATTGAAGTGAAGTCTCTCAGTCATGTCCAACTCTTTGCGACCCCATGGACTGTAGCCTATCAGGCTCCTCCATCCATGGGATTTTCCAGGCAAAAGTGCTGGAGTGGATTGCCATTTCCTTCTCCAGGGAATCTTCCCGACCCAGGAATCGAACTCAGGTCTCCCACATTGCAGGCAGACGGTTTACGTCTTTCTAGAAATAAAAATGAGTCCATGCATCTCTGTGAGCTCTCAGGTAGCCTATTCTTGGTTTTGAATTTAACTTTGTGATTCTTTTTCTATACCCATTAAGTGACATTGAAGTGAAGTCTCTCAGTCATGTCCAACTCTTTGCGACCCCATGGACTGTAGCCTATCAGGCTCCTCCATCCATGGGATTTTCCAGGCAAAAGTGCTGGAGTGGATTGCCATTTCCTTCTCCAGGGAATCTTCCCGACCCAGGAATCGAACTCAGGTCTCCCACATTGCAGGCAGACGGTTTACCGTCTGAGCCACCAGGGAAGCCCACTTAAGTGGCATTAATAGTATAATAACCTAAATCTGTATTTGCAATGCCCAGGGGATTAGCAAGCAGAGCATAATTTGCTAAAATAAAGGTTTAATTTGTAAAGTAAAAGCCTTTGTCCAGGAAATCAAGGCTGTACAATCCTTATTTAATAATTTTCTTGCACAGAAACTAATAATTCCTCAGGACCATGTACAGACCCATAGAGAATTAGATATGACTGGGGGAAATTCTGAAGGACAGAACCTTAGTGATGTAGATTAATTAAGAAACATACTCAATTTGTGGAACTTTTTAATTATGGAATATTTTAAAGTAAAGCTCACTAAATAACCATACCCAATTTAAAAATCAGCTAACCCAATGCTAGCTGCTTAGCAGGAATGTTTAAAAGGATTGTTTTAATAAGATATAGAAGTTATTAAATGTTAACATATCATTGACTATAGAAATATCTCTTGAAGTTCTCAAGAGAGCTCTTAATAATTAGTGGAATTTACCAGTTGAACTATTTTTATAAATTCATTCTTCTCTTATTTACAACAAATGCAACCCAATTTCGACGGGAGTTTTGAAGTCCGGATCGTGCAGAAGCTCAGTGAACGACACGTGCTGAGCGAAACCTTAGGTCTGCGCACGCACCTCCACCAGCTGCAGAAGCGTTCTTTCTTGCTCGGACTTCAGCAGAAGCTCGTTGTCTTTCCCTCTGAAGTTGTCGCGGTAGTGTCTTCTGTTGTAAGGGACCCTCAAGCTCTGCAGAACCCCTATCTTGTTTTCTAACAGGCGGAACTGCAGACTCTGGAAGCCGGACGCTGGGGATAAGTACTCTCTTTGAGAACAGGTCCCGGGAGAGAAGAGCAGGGGAAGATGTACATTGTAAATCACTGTAACACTGCCTTCTTGGGGAGGGGGGAAGGAGGTGGTCATGTGACTCTGCAGGTGCACCGGACACAGACACACAACCCAGGGCTGAACCCATGACCTGGACTTGATCCCAATCAGGACAGCGAGCTCCTAGCCATCATTCTCTCTGCAGGCTGATGTTCGTATAGTTTGTGAAGGGTCGTATGTGTACCAATGTGTGTTTATATCTGTGTATGTGTGTGCACATGTGTGCTTATATATACACATGCATAGATGTACACGCATGTGTGTATACTAAGTTTTTTCCTAAGGTAAAGACAGATGAACATTGAGCAATACTTCTTATTCAGTAGTGCTAAAAGTTCCTTTGTAAATTTTCTTCAGTTTCTCCTTAAAGTTCAGTTCTCAAAGTTCAGCACTGCGAGACTTTACAAGTGAAATGAATGGGGTGTTGCCTAGCACAAAACAGGGCATCACAAAATGTGATTACTCCCACCAGGCACAACCCTCACATCCCTATAAATGTTTTCCCTATAACTGGTACTAAGACTTCAGTTTGTTAAGTATATACTAAAAGGGAATTCCACTTCTTTTCATGTGATTACCAACCATGTAGAGGACACTGCTTCTGCACCACGTGCTTTTAAAATTTCTTCTCAAATCTTAGTTATGAAAAAAGTGTTATAAAATTTATAGTTTGACTGCTAAATATTCCATAATAACCTAAGTGGGGAAAGAATCTGAAAAAGAATAGATACATGTACATGTATAACTGAATCACTTTGCTGAACACCTGAAACTAACACATCATTGTTAATTAACTGTAGTCTAATATAAAACAAAAAATTTAAAACATAAAAAATAAAATTTGTAGTTTAATTCATAACTTATACTGCCAGTTTTGGAGACATGCTTCTTTATATATCATTTCTGTTTCTCTTGTATTTTTGGTTTTTAATCATTTAAATTTAGTATGTGTATTATATCAGCCTTTTAAGCCATTTTGCTAAGCTGTCTAAAATCCTTTTGGGATAAAACCAGGGTACACATGATGGAACGAATTTAATGGATCCTGTTATGTTCACATGCGAAAGGAAGAGTGAAATATTTTCAATAGCTACTCAAATGCTTCGAGATAACGGCTCCCAAGTGCTCACAGTGACAGACTGTCAGCAAGACTGACTCCTTAACGCCACACAAAACAGCAGGCACGTTCTTTCCAGCGCATCAGAAGGGAAGGGTAACCCCTGCATGCTGGCAAAGCCGCGTGCACACCTGAAGTCATTGAAGTCCAAGGCTGTCATGGTCTCCAGGACGGAAAACTGCTGGACCAAGAGTTTGAGGATCACCACCACCCGGTGCATTCGGGTGACCACCTTCAGCATGTTCCTCTCATCCCTGACCTGGGTGTCAGGAGACAAGACACTGAGTAATCAGTCCTCTATTCTGGGAGACGCTAAATAGAGTATAAGTAACAATACACTCCTGTGGATATTATCTCTACTTTAAAGAGGAACATTTGCATTAAAATGTGCCTTAGGTAGATGCTAAACTAATGGCAACTCTGAATTGTTTGCAAGAGTGTCTGCAGCATTAAAATCATTTTTTTTTCTTTAAAACTAGAGAGATTCTATGGAAGGACAATTTAAGTAAATTCTGGAACACAACTCCCACTGATTTCAAAGCAAATGTCTCTCTTAGTTTTGCTCTGAGGAATAAAGGTTAGGAGATCGTGGAAACTTGTGTGTAAGGATTAAGCAGACACTGGGTTCCTCTGTTCTGTACCAAGGGCAGGAATTGCCATGGAGATGGATGGGGATGATGTTCACTGTCTGAGGATGGATGTTCTCTCCTTCCCAGCCCCCTTGGCACAGGGGCTCCGAGCTGGAGACACAAGGCTGTGTCCTGTGTCCTCCAAAGATGGAGGAAGGTACGTGTGCAAGAAGTGGGCTGGGAGGGAGACTGAGGGAACATCACCAGGATTCTGACTCTTCCTCCTCCCACTCGGTTCCTCCTCATCCTCTTCCAGCTCATCCTCCTCATCTTGTCTGTTCTCTTTCCCTATCTCCACCTCTCCTCCTGTCTAACCTCCCTCATCATTGCTCCTATCTTTCCATAGCAACATTCATTAGACATACAATTCTGGTAGCTATTGGTTAAAAAATCTACATTAGCTGTCCTGGCAATCCACTGTCATTTGTAACAACTTTTTGCAGGGGAAAAAATTGATTTCTATACAAGGGACTTGAAAATAAAATTTGAAAGGCATCTTAAAGCAAGGGCATGGTGATAATTACACTGGAAGAACATGACTAAACTCTCTACACTAGAAACTTTTTTTCCCCTTAAATACTAATTCCACCATTTGGTGTTAAACTTTTCCGATTCATAATATTTTCTACACTCTCAAAGAAAAGTATGAAAGCAATACCGTGACATAGCAACTCACATGGCCATTCTGAAAGATCTCACGAACAGAATCTAATTCCCACAGGATCTGCTTAAACCAGAGTTCATAAGCTGCAAAGAGGAGATCGTCATCAGTCGGGAGCCTTTTGACCATAGTTATATGAAAGACAAGGCTAATACATTGAAAGAGAAATAAAAATGTAACTTAAAAGTCTATAAATGCCAACATAGCCCTATGCTATGCTACAAACAAGTATTGGTGATCAAGTTAAAATAGCCTCCTTTTAATGAATGTTTTAATATGTCAGGTATATTATCTATATGCTTTATGTTATTTTTGAACTGATTTCTTTCAACAAAATATTGTAAATGTCTTTTGGGATACAGCAAATAATCTTATCTTCCCATGTGGAAGCTGGAGGTGTGTGGAGAAGCAGAAGTAATACTGAATATCTATAAAGTGAGATATTAAAAATTCATTAACTTAACGAATGGGCTTCCCTGGTGGCTCAGACAGAAAAGAATCTGCCTGCAATAGTAAAGAAATGCTCAAAATTCTCCAAGCCAGGCTTCAACAGTACATGAACCGTGAAGTTCCTGATGTTCAACCTGGTTTTAGAAAAGGCAGAGGAACCAAAGATCAAATTGCCAACATCCGCTGGATCATGGAAAAAGCAAGAGAGTTCCAGAAAAACATCTATTTCTGCTTTATTGACTATGCCAAAGCCTTTGACTGTGTGGATCACAATAAACTGTGGAAAATTCTGAAAGAGATGGGAATACCAGACCACCTGACCTGCCTCTTGAGAAATCTGTATGCAGGTCAGGAAGCAACAGTTAGAACTGGACATGGAACAACAGACTGGTTCCAAATAGAAAAAGGAGTACGTCAAGGCTGTCTATTGTCACCCTGCTTATTTAACTTCTATGCAGAGTACATCATGAGAAATGCTGGGCTGAAAGAAACACAAGCTGGAATCAAGATTGTTGGGAGAAATATCAATAATCTCAGATATGTAGATGACACCACCCTTATGGCAGAAAGTGAAGAGGAACTCAAAAGCCTCTTGATGAAAGTGAAAGAGGAGAGTGAAAAAGTAGGCTTAAAGCTCAACATTCAGAAAATGAAGATCATGGCATCTGGTCTCATCACTTCATGGGAAATAGACAGGGAAACAGTAGAAACAGTGTCAGACTTTATATTCTGGGGCTCCAAATTCACTGCTGATGGTGACTGCAGCCATGAAATTAAAAGGCGCTTACTCCTTGGAAGAAAAGTTATGACCAACCTTTATAGCATATTCAAAAGCAGAGACATTACTTTGCTGACTAAGGTCCGTCTAGTCAAGGCTATGGTTTTTCCTGTGGTCATGTATGGATGTGAGAGTTGGACTGTGAAGAAGGCTGAGCGCCAAAGAATTGATGCTTTTGAACTGTGGTGTTGGAGAAGACTCTTGAGAGTCCCTTGGACTGCAAGGAGATCCAACCAGTCCATTCTGAAGGAGATCAACCCTGGGCTTTCTTTGGAAGGAATGATGCTAAAGCTGAAACTCCAGTACTTTGGCCACCTCATGTGAAGAGTTGACTCACTGGAAAAGACTCTGATGCTGGGAGGGATTGAGGGCAGGAGAAGAAGGGGATGACAGAGGATGAGATGGCTGGATGGCATCACTGACTCAGTGGACTTGAGTCTGAGTGAACTGCAGGAGTTGGTGATGGACAGGGAAGCCTGGCGTGCTACGATTCATGGGGTCACAAAGAGTTGGACACAATTGAGTGACTGAACTGAACTGAACTGCAATACAGAAGTTTGATTCCTGCAATAAGGGTTCAATCCCTGGGTCGAGAATTTCTGTGGAGAAGGAACTGGCTACCTATTCCAGTATTCTTGCCTGGATAACCCCAGGGACAGAGGAGCCTGGTGGGCTACAGTCCATAACGTTGCAAAAGTTGCACACCAGTCAGTGACTAAGCATGGATGCATGCAGCCTAATGAGTATGACAACATTTCTGTTTCTAGAGATTTAGACTTTACAGGGAGGACAAGTTATGAACAGGCTGAAACTCTGTCATATTCATCAGTTTTCCTCAGCTCCTGGCATAATGCTTGAGAAAAGATAAACACTGGGTGATTATTTTATAAATAGATAAATTAAATAGCAAACGTAGTCATTAGGGGAACATGGAAATGAATCATTTTAATGATTGTTCATGCATTCTGTTTGGACAAAGGCTGTGCTTCTGTATTAATGAAAGGAATAAAATTATACCTTTAAATTAGAGCTAAGGAGACTTTAGAAATCTAATTTCCATCTTTAGACAAAAAGAGCAAATCAAATATTTTTTGATCAGTTTATTTATCAGTTTTTCAAGTTTAACTCTGGGTAGCAGGTCCCATGACCTGCTGACCTTGTGTTCTGATGGAAGGAAAGTTTCTCCATCAAATGATGCAAGCTGCCATTTACTATGAGCTCATTGCATGATGTACCTTGAACTAAGTGTGTAACACACCTTATCTCACGTCATCCTTGCAGGAGCTCTGTGAATGAGAAGATGTAATCATTCTTCCCATTGTACAGATGGGGAAATGGAGAGAATTACTGGTCCAGAAACCAGATTGAGTTGCATCATCTTTAATGGTAGAGATGGGATTCGAAATAGATTTCTGATTCTAGATGTATGCTGACCTGCTGTCATTCTGCCCTCACTGATTTTGTCTTGGTATAAGCCACCAACAGAATGTCAACATAAAAAACAGAAGAAGTAACACATTAAACCAATTATTTTCCTTTTTTTTTTCTCAAAGGAGTTGGTTATATTAGCCAGTCAGTGAAGAAAACAATCATTTGAGGAAAAGACAGAAAGAATGGATAAGACAAAGAAACATCTAGAAATGCAGCACTGATCAGCGTGAGACACGGGGCCATGATCAACCAGAGGACAGTATTATGACACAAAAGATTTAGAGTAAATCTTACTGTTTTGGGGTAACAGACTTCTGTAAGACACATATTTGTGAAATCTTGCACACAATTCAAAGAGTTCC
Source organism: Aepyceros melampus (assembly GCA_006408695.1). Lineage (NCBI taxonomy): Eukaryota > Metazoa > Chordata > Mammalia > Artiodactyla > Bovidae > Aepyceros > Aepyceros melampus. The sequence goes on along the minus strand of SJXQ01001597.1, from coordinate 140,634 downwards.
GAGACTTCCTAAACTTCCAAAGTCATGGACTTCTACGTTAAAAAAACCACTACCCAGAGGTTAGAAGTCTGGAGAGAATGAATACACATTTTAGATAAAATTTATATTCCTGTTTAGTACCAGATTTCTGTAGGACATGTAAAGTTACAGTAAATGTGAGTGATCTATTTCTTGAAAATAGCCCTGAGTTGACAAGTAGAACATCTTATCTTTCAGATTCTTTGCAAATTCCAAGAGATAAAAAGTCTCTTTGGATTAAGGACAAAGTCCTACCTGATCCAATAAGTAGTGAGGTAACAGAAAGAAGACTGTAATAAATCCCAGAAGGAGGACCTATGATAATTTATCTGACAGCAAAGTATTTGCAAGCATCCTAACAAACATGATCCTTTACTCTTCCACCATTCTACAGTTAAAAGCATTGTAACTTTCCTCATTACTAATCGGAAACCATTATGAATAGTTACTGTTCAACCCTGTGTGCAACTTACCTTGATGAGTTATGATAAAAAGATGTTCATCATGGATTTTATTTCCTTTTATTTCACTCTGAAGCTCCTGTGCATTCAAAACTTTTTCCAACTTTAAACAAACAAAAAAAATAGAAAAACTGATTTTGTAGAAACTTCTATTTACATGATGAATAAGTTACAGTTAAGATCTAGTGTACACCATAGTGGTTGTAGTTAATGACAATGCACTGTATACTCGATCTTAAGTGTTCTTACCACAAAAAAAAAGAAAAGTGATTATGTGACATGATGCAGGCATTAGTTAATGCTCTGGTAGTAATCACTATGCCATATGTAAGTGTAATCAAATCAACATGTGGGCACCTTAAAGTTATATATATCAATTATATCATGTGAAGTTATATGTCAATTATATCTCAATAAAACTGGAAAAAATACTACAAAAAGACTGATATTGAAATTGCAAAAATTGATTTTTACCAACTTTAATAAATAGAATATGATACTATAAAAAATGTCTCCCAAATACTCAGGAATCAATCTACTGTCTTTTAAACAATTAATATTTCTTCACAAGGAGTGAGTTGAATTTATGAGTTTTATTCTTTTCAGAAGAAATTATATCTGTGTATGTGTGTGTGCTGTCATGTCTGACTCTTTGCAACCAAATGGACTGTAGCCCACCAGGCTCCTCTGTCCATGGGATTATCCAGGCAAGAATACTGGAGTGGTTTGCCATGCCCTCCTCCAAAGGATCTTCCCAACCCAGGGTTTGAACCCAAGTCTCTGGAGTTTCCTGCATTGTCAGCTGGATTCTTTACCACTGTGCCACTGGGGAAGCCCAGGAATCTATCCTAATACATACTATTACCCTCACTGAGAAATCACATCCCTTCTGTCTCTTGAAGCCAGTGCCATAAAAGCTCTATAACTTGCTTAGCCTACTGTGTGTCTGCTGTTCTTTTATTCTCCTAAAGAGTCAGTTCTAAGAAGGTCTTAATATTGCCTATCAGCTCCTCCTTAGAAACCCATCAACAAAGTCATCAAGGACTCTAATCATTTCACACCTTAAAAATAATCTCCAGCAACTTCCCTAGTGGTCCAATGGTTGGGACTCCATGCTTCCACTGCAAGAGGCGAGAGTTCATCCCTGGTCAGGGAACTAAGTTCCCACATGCCAAATGGCAAAAAAAAAAAAAAAAAGATAAAATAAAAATAATGTTCAAATACCTCTTTGTAGCACCCTTTTTTCATCTAAACATACGTCTTCAACATTTCCACTTTACAATAAATAATTTAAAAGAGAAATTGTCTGGCTACATTTACAATTCTAGGCTGGGATTTAGTAACCAGGTCTCACATGAACAGGTCATGCAATGCCAGCCAGTTATCTATGATTTCTCTACCATTATTGTACTTTTGTTGGGCAGGTGAATCTTTACATACAAGTCTTTAGAATTTTCTAACAAAAATATACGCTCGAAAAAGCACACATTTCTATAAAAAGAGATATCTTTAGATCCATAAAACTATTGGGTGACTGAGAATCTTTACGACCCCGTGGACTATACGATCCATGGTATTCTCCAAGCAAGAATACTGTAGTGGGTAGTCATTCCCCTCTCCAGGGGCTCTTCCAAACAGAGGGATCAAACCCAGGTCTCCCACATTGCAGACAGATTCTCTACCAGCTGAGCCACCAGGGAAGCCCAAGAATACTGGAGTGGGGAGCCTATCCCTTCTCTAGGGGACCTTCCTGTCTCAGGAATCGAAACAGGGTCTACTGCATTGCAGGCAGATTCTTTACCAGCTGAGCCACCAGGGCAGCCCAACTGCAAAAACAAACACAAAACAATCCCAAACATGAAAATGCCACGTCGCTGAGTTATGGGGCTAAAAGTGAAAGATAATCCTTGTAAGGACCCTGCCACTTACTTGCAGGTAGTTCCCATAGATAAGTCCTCCTTTACTGGCTCTATTCACACCGGCCTGTGATTTGTCTTCTTCACCGCCTTGTGCAGAGGGTGGTTTAAAAGTATATCTGCAGGTGAAAGAAGTGAAAGGGGAAAAAGTAGAGCTTGAGGAAGCACAGTACCGAATTAACGGGAGCGACGAGAATTCTCTTATTCCTAACTTTTCAAAGTAGATGATTAAACAGTGGAAGAAGGTGACAGTTTTCACTCTTTCTTGCTCTTGAAATTCTGAAATTACTCTTCATATTTGACCTTCCTAAGAGCTTAACCATACTCAGGATAGAGGTAAATACTCACCCGAAGTTGTTTCCTAAAAAGGGGCACCCACTCATGATGAAGATACACTGTCAGGGAAGCCCAGAGCTCTGACTGTAGCTGGGTGATGAGGCTGACCTCCCCAGATGGTCCACAGCTGCCTTTTATGTACCCTGCCCACCCTGCCCCAGCCAATCAGCCCCTTTGCATCTCCTAGTGGGACTTCTGTTTCAGTTGGTACAGAAACTGAACTTTGGCAGACTGTAGCGTGGATTTATGTTTGGGGCAGTTTGTTTGCTATAGACCTGAGTATTCTGCCAACAGTATTTGACTTGCTAAGTTCTGCTTTCGTATCCAAAGTAACAAGCAGTAAATAAATCGATTAGAGGCAAAGTTTAAAAACCCGAAGATTTAACTATTCTATTCCAAAAACACATTTGCATAGTGTTGGAATGTATAAGAGGATGAGCTTGTTAAAAAACAAATATTTATTCTCTTAGTCTTAGATTTGGATACTTTTACAACTCCAAAGCCAAAGATGGACCTTGAGTGTCTCTGGAGAAAGAAATTCGTTATTCAACAGAGACAGGATTCACACTTAAACCCTAATTTCAGCCCCTTTTCAAAGTTTTCCTGGTCTGAATCTCGTTTAAAATTAGCAGCAGTCAGGCTGCTTACTATATTAGAACTTAAATGCATATTATTAATTTACTGACATTTGGGCATACTGACTACAGGGCACTGGGAGTCAACCTACTTTGTCTGCAGATAATTTTAAAACAGTAATAACATAACTGGAGTTCCAAAGCATGTCCATGAGAAAGTATTCTTTCTAGAAAATATTATTAATTGGCTTAAGTTCTTACTGTTGCTTTGAGGTCCATGGAGCCAGAGCAGAAACTCCATCCTCCCTATCCACCACTGCAGTGCACAAAGAACCACACAGAGACGGCTTTTCCTATTATCTCAATGGTCAGTTTATGTCTAATTCACCAGTCTTTAGAGGTCAAAAGCCGCATTTCCAGTCTTGGTTCTCAGTTCAGTTCATTTGCTCAGTCATGTCCGACTCTTTGCAACCCCATGAACTGCAGCACGCCAGGCCTCCTTGTCCATCACGAACTCCCAGAGGTCACACAAACTCACCTCCATCGAGTTTGTAATGCCATCCAGCCATCTCATCCTCTGTCGTCCCCTTTTCCTTCTGCCCCCAATACCTCCCAGCATCAGAGTGTTTTCCAGTGAGTCAACTCTTCACATGAGGTGGCCAAAGTACTGGAGTTTTAGCTTTAGCATCATTCCTTCCAAAGAAATCCCAGGAATGATCTCCTTTAGAATGGACTGGTTGGATCTCCTTGCAGTCCAAGGGACTCTCAAGAGTCTTCTCCAACACCACAGTTCAAAAGCATCAATTCCTCAGTGCTCAGCTTTCTTCACAATCCAACTCTCACATCCATACCAGTTTCTCCATGACTACTGGAAAATCCGTAGCCTTGACTAGACGGACCTTAGTCAGCAAAGTAACGTCTCTGCTTTTGAAAATGCTATCTGGGTTGGTCATAACTTTCCTTCCAAGGAGGAAGCATCTTTTAATTTCATGGCTGCAATCATCAGCTGCAGTGATTTTGTAGCCACCAAAACTAAAGTCTGACACTGTTTCCACTGTTTCCCCATCTATTTGCCATGAAGTGATGGGACCAGATGCCATGATCTTAGTTTTCTGAATGTTGAGTTTTAAGGCAACATTTTCACTCTCCTCTTTCACTTTCATCAAGAGGATTTTTTGTTTCTCTTCACTTTCTGCCATAAGCGTGGTGTTATCTGCATATCTGAGCTTTTTGATATTTGTCTCACCAATCTTGATTCCAGATTGTGCTTCTTCCAGCCCACCGTTTCTCATGATGTACTCTGCATAGCAGTTAAATAAGCAGGGTGACAATAGACAGCTTTGACGTACTCCTTTTCCTATTTGGAACCAGTCTGTTGTCCATGTCCAGTTCTAACTGTTGCTTCCTGACCTGCATATAGGTTTCTCAAGAGGCAGGTCAGGTGATCTGATATACCCATCTCTCTCAGAATTTTCCACAGTTGATTGTGATCCACAGTCAAAGGCTTTGGCATAGTTAATAAAGCAGAAATAGATGTTTTTCTGGAACTCTCTTGCTTTCTCCATGATCCAGCAAATGTTGGCAATTTGATCTCTGGTTCCTCTGCCTTTTCTAAAACCAGCTTGAACATCAGGAAATTCATGGTTGAGATATTGCTGAAGCCTGGCTCGGAGAATTTTGAGCATTACTTTACTAGCATGTGAGATGAGTGCAATTGTGTGGTAGTTTGAGCATTCTTTGGCATTGCGTTTCTTTGGAATTGGAATGAAAACTGACCTTTTCCAGTCCTGTGGCCACTGCTGAGTTTTCCAAATTTGCTGGCACATTGAGTGCAGCACTTTCACACCATCATCTTTCAGGATTTGAAATAGCCCCACTGGAATTCCATCACCTCCACTAGTTTTGTTCGTAGTGATGCTTTCTAAGGCCCACTTGATTTCAACTTCCAAGATGTCTGGCTCTAGGTGAGTGATCACACCATCGTGATTATCAGGGTCATGAAGCTCTTTTTTGTACAGTTCATCCTGTATTCTTGCCACCTCTTCTTAGTATCTTCTGCTTCTGTTAGGTCCATAACATTTCTGTCCTTTATCGAGCCCATCTTTGCATGACATGTTCCCTTGGTATCTCTAATTTTCCTGAGGAGATCTCTAGTCTTTCCCATTCTGTTGTTTTCCTCTATTTCTTTGCATTGATTGCTGAGGAAGGCTTTCTTATCTCTCCTTGCTATTCTTTGGAACTCTACATTCAGATACTTATATCTTTCCTTCTCTCCTTAGCTTTTTGCTTCTCTTCTTTTCACAGCTATTTGCAAGGCCTCCTCAGACAGCCATTTTGCTTTTTTGCATTTCTTTTCCAGGGAGATGGTCTTGATCCTTGTCTCCTGTACATTGTCACGAACTCTGTCCATAGTTCTACCACTGACTAATTTGTGATACGGGAAAATTAACATTTATATGTATCAACTTCATCAAAAGAAATGAAGATGTTTAAAATTGACTGTAGTTTCAAAGATCTTGAAAGTGAAAGTCACTTAGTCATGTCCAACTCTTTGTGACTGCATGGAATTCTCTAGGCCAGAATACTGGAGTGGGTAGTCATTCCCTTTTCCAGGGGATCTTCCCAGCCCAGGTATTGAACTGGGGTCTCCTTCATTGCAGGCGGATTCTTTACCAGCTGAGCTACCAAGGAAGCAAAATTCTGATTTTATGACTATAATAAATTGTAACATTAATGCAGTTTTACAGAAGGATAAACAGCATGAAAATGTTATAAGAATTTGAAAATCATGTAAGCCACATCCTTGACCTCCGTATTCCCTTGGGGTTTTTACAGATATACAGATGTGTGTATGTTATCAGTCACCTCAGTTGTGTCTGTCTCTTTGCAACCCCTTGGTCTGTAGCCTGCCAGCCTCCTTTGTCCATGAGATTTCCCAAGCAAGAATACTGGAGTGGATTGCCATTCCCCTCTCCAGGGGATCTTCCTGACCCATGAATCTAATCCACCTCACCTGTGTCTCTTTCATCACACGCAGATTCTTTATCCACAGAACCACCTGTGAGTGAAAGTCACTCAGTTGTATCCGACTCCTTGTGACCCTATGGACTATACAGTCCATGGACTTCTCCTGGCCAGAATACTGGAGCAGGTAGCCTTTTCCTTCTCCAGGGGATCTTCCCCACCAAGGGACTGAACCCAGGTCTCTTGCATTGCAGGCAGACTCTTTACCAGCAGAGCCACAAGAGAAGCCCATTGAGCCACCTGGGAAGCCCTTTTTACAGATACATCTGGCAATTGCTTATTCTCAGAATAGGGGTTTGTCAGCAGGAGAGACAGAAACAGGTCCTGGTATCCTGGCCTGGAGTGTTTGGAAGCAGAGAATATTTAGTAGCTCCTCTTTCTCCACATGGTTGTTTAACTGCTATGAATTTAAAAGAATACAGCTAAATAATTTATTCTATTCTCTTTAAGGTTGCGAAGTGTTCTCCACATCCTGGTCCCTGTATTAGTGAAAGAAATAAGGAAACTTCTTTCACTATGAATTAGAAAAATTAGATATTTTAGAAGCAAAAAGTTTTCTTCTTTTTTAAAATAAGATTCCACTTGGATCTCTCTGTGTGTGTGTGTGTGTGTGTGTGTGTGTGTGTGTGTATGTGTGTGAGTCACTCAGTTATGTCCAACTCTTTGTGACCCCATGGACTCTAGCCCACCAGATTTCTCTGTCCATAGGGTTCTCTAAGTGAGAATACTGGAATGGATAGCCATTTTTTTTTCTCCAAGGGATCTTCCCAAGCCAGGGATCAAACCTGAGTTTCCTGCATTGCAGGCAGATTCTTTACCATCTGAGCCACCAGGGAAGCCCTCAGATCTTCTAAGTAGGGTCAATTCAGTTACTTGTCATGCAACATGAGAACTGATTATTCAAATTCAGTGAATTCAGTGCATCAGAAAATACATAAGTTAACCTAAGGACAGTAACTACAGTAACGATCCCTCATACACAAACATTCCTATTTATTTTTGCAATAGAAAGTATAATGCAATATTAGGACTGGTTGTATTCTGGCCAGCATATTGTTAAATCTTGCCACTTGGAAATCAATCTGTCAGTCTGATGCTTACCTCATAGTGAAAATTTTTTCTTCATGATGGGATTTAATACTTCTATAATCAATACAGTACTTACTGCTCCAAATATATTTTATGTACTGGATAGTTTATACAGACCTTGTAGAAAGATAATTTTAACTCCAGAAATCTCATGGTAAGAACCTCAGACATGAAGACAAAGAAGGTGAAAAGAGAAGACAGACTTATGGGAACAGACTATGTTTCGTGGTAGTCTTCCAAACTCATCATGTGTTCTCACACACGTAACTCTCTGCACACATGAATTTCAGAAAGTAAACACTGGACACAAGGCTGGCTGATGACCATTCTTAAAGACAAGAATCATGCCCAATTTTTGACCAAAGGAATCTCTACAAATCACCCATCTCTTTATAGGTAAAAATACTGAAAACCTGGGAAGCAAAATAACCTTGTCCACAGGTATGTCCTAAGAGGATTCTCCTGTTAGCTCAGCTGGTAAAGAATGCACCTGTAATGTGGGAGACCTGGTTTTGATCCCTGGGTTTGGAAGATCCCCCGGAGGAGGGCATGGCAACCCACTCGAGTATTCTTGCCTGGAGAATCCCCACTGATGGAGGAGCCTAGCGGACTGCAGTCCACAGAGTCTCAAAGAGACACGACTGAGAGTCTAAGCACAACACAGCACAGCATGTGTCCTTAATATATTAAAAGTATATAAAAAATGAACTGTTAAAAACCAATGTTTCTGGTTCTTTCTTTGGTCTAAGATTAGGTGAAGAAAGGGAGCCTATGAAATGGAGCAAAGAAAAGAATTGGCAAGAACTGGTGCTGGGCTCAATTTAGAAAGTGAAGAGAATTTGCTTCAGCCATTGCACTATTGGTTTAGAAAGACCATCTGTAATCTGCTGTGGAATGTCCCATTTCCTTCTTTCACTTAGAACTGAGACAACACCCGCAACCCTACTCCACAAACCACCTGTTCCCATTTTTCTTGCTCAACAGTTAAAGATGGTGGCAGACAAGGAAATAGGGAGTCAAGAATGGAAGTTCTCATGGATAAATGACCCAGCATTCTATTTTTCAGAAGATAATTCTGAAAGGTACCCTGCACCCATTTCAAAACATCCACAAGGGAACCTCAACTTATCTACCTCCATAAGGAATCTTGGTTTTGGCTTTTCCTTCTTCCCTACCTGTCTCATGTCCCCCACTCCTCACTACCTCCTCCTAGGACCAGTTTCCATATAAGCTCCCCCTGCTCAAGCCCTTGCCTCTGGCTCTGCTTTGGAGAAAACCAAAGCAATATGGAAAACTCTTATTCATCATGAGATGTAGAACATTTAGGAACTGAGTAGTTACCTTTTTGTTTGTCAAATCATTTTCCTTTCCAAGCAAAGAAAGGTCTATAAATATAGCAGCCATTCCACAATCCATTTTCATTTATTTATTTTGTGTGACAAATCACCACTTTTTATATGAAGTAGTCTTTCATTGGTTGTTCTTATATTGTTATTGTTGGCGTTTTACTTTAGTCCCATAGATGGGAGTCTCAAGAGAATTAAAATGCATTTTAGCTGACATTTAAATTTAGTCATACAAGTAAGAACTATGCAAAGTCTGTTTGATAAAACTTGGAAAAGCTAACAATAAGTAAATTTTGCTCAGTTGTAATTATTATGACAGACCCAAGAAAAAACAGAAAAGACACTATTAGAACACCAATTTAAAGAGAAATGGTACTCATGTTGCTAATCATGGATCAATTAAGGAACTATTCCCTCTGTGTGGATTTACAATGACTATGACTGCCTAGAAGAGAGCATAGGCAAAACATCCTCTGACATAAATCGTAGCAATGTTTTCTTGGATTGGTCTCCCAAGGCAATAGAAATAACAATGAAAATAAACAAATAGGACCTAATCAAACTTACAAGCGGTTGTGCAGCAAGGAAAATGATTTAAAAATGAAAAGACAACCTATGGAATGAGAGAAAATATTTGGGTTTAATCTCCAAAATATACAAATAGCTCATATAACCCAACAACAAAAAACTAAAAATTCAGTTAAAAAAAATGGGCAGAAGACCTTAATAGACATTTCTGCAAAGAAGTCATACAGATGGCCAGTAGGCACAGAAAAAGGTGCTCAACACCACTAATTTTTAGAGAAATACAAATCATAACTACAGTGAGGTACCACCTCACACCAGTCAGAATGGCCATCATTATAAAGTCTACAAATAGCAAATGCTGGAGAGAGTGTGGAGAGAGGGGAACACTCCTGCACTATGGGTGGGATTGCAAATTGGTACAACCACCATAAAAAACAGTAGGAAGATTCCTTAGAAAACTAAAAACAGAATTTCCATATGATCCAGCAAACTCACTCCTTGGATTTACCCAGACAAAACTATAATTCCAAAAACAAAAAGCATACTCCCTTGCGTTCATAGCAGCACTGCTCCCAGCAGCCAAAACATGGAAACAACATACGTTTCCATCAACAGAGGAATGGATAAAGAAGATGTATGTACATATATATAAATATATATGGATACTACTCAGCCACAAAAAAGAATGAAATAATGAAAATATTGCAGCAACATGAATTCAGCTAGAGGTTGTCATACTAAGTGAACCAAGTCAGACAAAGAAAGACAAATACCATATAATTTCATATATGTGTAATCCAACATATGGCACAAATGAACCTACCTATAAAACAGAAACAGACTCACAGTCATGGAGATCAGACTTGTGGTTACCAAGAGGAGCAAGAGGGAGAAGGAGGGACTGGGAGTTTGGGGTTGATAGATGCAAACTATTACATTTAGAATGGACAGACAAGGTGCTAATGTATAGCACAGGGAACTGTATTCAGTATCCTTTGATAAACCATATAGGAAAAGAATATTAAAAAGAGAATGTGGTGTATATATATATATATATATAACTGAGTCACTTTGTTGTACAACAGAGATTGACACAAGACTGTAAATCAACCATATATCATTAAAATATATATTTATATTTTTATAATCCCATAAATGAACATGTTAATCACTCTGTTCTGTTTGACTCTTTGTAATCCCATGGACTACAACTCACCAGGCTCCTCTGTCCATGGAATTCTGCAGCCAAGAATACTGGAGTGGGTTGCCATTTCCTCCTCCAGGGGATCTTCCCAACCCAGGGATCAAAGCTTGCTTTTATATGTATATACATATATACATATATATATATATATATGATATCATAAAAAATATAGTTCCAGGCCTCAGTTTTCCTAGAATAATCACCAGATGAACATAAGGGATTCTCAACATTTAACTGCCCATGATATATGTATGTTCAACCCAATTATTTGTACAAAAAGTAGTTGTTTATGATAGTAAGGAAAATAGAAATATTAAGTCATAATATTTTTTTAAAAAGGATGCAATTAATGTTTCTACCTTCCCTTTCCATCACGCTTTGTTTAGGAGAGTCAAAAACCAATTTTAAAACATATATATATATATATATATATGATATCATAAAAAATATAGTTCCAGGCCTCAGTTTTCCTAGAATAATCACCAGATGAACATAAGGGATTCTCAACATTTAACTGCCCATGATATATGTATGTTCAACCCAATTATTTGTACAAAAAGTAGTTGTTTATGATAGTAAGGAAAATAGAAATATTAAGTCATAATATTTTTTTAAAAAGGATGCAATTAATGTTTCTACCTTCCCTTTCCATCACGCTTTGTTTAGGAGAGTCAAAAACCAATTTTAAAACAGCTATTTAGCAGAGAAGGAGCCTATTGATAGTATTTACAACAGAGAGGCTAAACATGGTTAACCTTAGAAGAAAGTCAGTGAACTTTGTTTTCAAATTAAGAATCTCAAGTATCATGACTTGTATATTTAGAGCAAATATTTACACATAGGCAGGTAAGTACATCAACAACTTACTAAGCACCTGCTCAGTAAAAGTTGTTCAGGTGCAGTTAATCATCTTCTGTGTTTTTAATTCTTCTGAGTTCAAAGTTTAAATCAGTCACTTCCAAATAATTGGCCAATATGTGTGAAATGATTTCCAGGAATGGAGAGAAAATTCAGTAAAGAGAAAGAGAAAATAATTTTGTAGTTTTTTTAATGTCCACTATGTGCCAAACACCGTGCTAAGGCTGTACAAAGGTTCATACGTTTTTGGTCCTCTAAGAACTGATGCTGCACATGCTGGTGGTTGACAGAGCCAAAGTATAAGCCAGACTCTCACTCTAAGTCCTTGCTCTCTCTCCTACATAGCCTGCCTTGTGTTTCCCAGCTGGTAGACTTCAGTTACATCCTAGGAGATAACAGGTCCTGGCACAGAGCTCTTGAAACCCTTGTAATTTCTTAAGTGATTAGAGTGTTGGGACGGGACTTCGCTGGTGGTCCAGTGGTTAAGACTTCACCTTCTAGTACAGGGGACACAGGTTCAATCCCAGGTCAGGGAGCTAAGATCCCGCATGCCTTGAACAAAAATATAAAACATAAAACAGAAGCAATATTGTAATGTATTCAATAAACACTTTAAAAATGGTCCATGCCAAAGGGTGCTGGAAACATCTTCTGTTCTATATTTGGTCTTTGAACCCAGCTCCGACATAGCTCCTGAAAGCCCTGTCATTTGCTGGATGACAGGAGTGTCTTTTGTTCTAAAAAGGCAACTCTGGGTGAGTCCTGGCTGAGGAACAGTCACTGGAAAGAATAAGCCATAATTAGATGCTTGAGGTTTTCAGCCCCACCCCCACAATTCTCTTGTGAAGGGAGCATGGCTGAGAATGGGCTTAAAGATGGATCTTGCCAGTGTGATGTAGCCTCCACGCACACCCCAGGGTATGGCATCCAGAGAGGCTGCAGGTGGGTGACTGAGGGGAGGGGCGGGTAGGTGCTGCGAAAGTGGGGGACACTCAGAGGGCATGAGGGCTCTGCACCCCTCCTCACACACCATACCCAATACGCCTCTTCATCTGGCTGTTCATCTGTGTTTTTAAACAAACTGGTAAATATAAGTAAGTGTGTCTCTGAGTTCTGTGAACTGCTCTAGTGAGTAATTGAACCTAAGGATGGGGGTCATAGGAGTCTTCAATTTGTAGCCAAATCAGACAGAAGTTGTGGGTGACCAGAGGAACTATGATTGTAATTGGTGTCTGAAGGGTGGGGAGCAGTCCTGTGGGACTGAGTCTCAACTTGGGGAATCTGATGTGATCTCCAGGTAGACAGAGTTAGAATCCAGTTAAGTTGTAGGCAGCCACCTGCTGGTGTCCAGCTTTCCTTTTTCTTCCTTTTGGATGCTTTCTGTCCTTGCCCCTCTCATGATTTATGTGGGGAGCTCTTGGTAGTCTTTGCACCTGTTGCTCTGGGACAGAGACTCTGCCTGTGAGGGCCACCTTCTGCAGCAGCCCCATCTGGGAAAACAGCCTATCCCCTGGCTGGTTGCCTCCCTTCTGCTTGGTCTTCTGGCTAATTGGCTGCCCACCCTCTTTCTGCCGTGGCCCCACATCCAATGTAACACCAGTCATCAGTAATTCCAGAGGGAAAAAAGATAACAGCTTGGTGTAGGGGAAGAACCTATACACAGTTGGTGACAAGAAGTAACTGCTCTATGAAAAAAGTAAAGGACACACAACAGGTGAAACACTGAGGTTTTTCTTTTTACATACCTTTACTGATTCTCCACTTTATCAAGAATCAGGTCCCATGTTTCTCATTTCTGTAAACCTAGGAATATCTTTAGTTATCTTATACTATAAAGAAATCAGTTTTTATGATAATGATTTGCTAATTTGACTTTGATTTTAACCTTGATTATACTAATATTATATGATAAAATTGCAGTATCCAGAGTCTGAACTGTAAGGCAAGTTTATTAGCTTCTCCAGGAAGTAAGCCATGCTGTTTTCTTTCACTAGTTCCAAATTTGCTTCAACACTTGAGTCTGCTTAAACAGCCAAATTAAAAGTAATACATCCAAAAGACTCCACCAGAAAATAGCTAGAGCTAATCAATGAATATAGTAAAGTTTCAGGATATAAAATCAACACACAGAAATCCCTTGCATTCCTATACACTAATAATGAGAAAATAGAAAGAGAAATCAAGGAAACAATCCCATTCACCACTGCAACAAAAAGAATAAAATACTTAGGAATATATCTACCTAAAGAAACTAAAGACCTATATATAGAAAACTATAAAACAATGGTGAAAGAAATCAAAGAGGACACTAATAGATGGAGAAAATAATAATAATAAAATAAAATATGAAAAAAACAACCAAACAAACAAGCAAAAAATAGATGGAGAAATATACCATGTTCATGGATTGGAAGAATCAATATAGTGAAAATGAGTATACTACCCAAGGCAATCTATAAATTCAATGCAATCTCTATCAAGCTACGAATGGTATTATTCACAGATATAGAACAAATAATTTCACAATTTGTATGGAGATACAACAAACCTCGAATAGCCAAAGCAATCTTGAGAAAGAAGAATGGAACTGGAGGAATCAACCTGCCTGACTTCAGGCTCTACTACAAAGCCACAGTTATCAAGACAGTATGGTACTGGCACAAAGACAGAAATATAGATCAATGGAACAAAATAGAAAGCCCAGAGATAAATCCATGCACCTATGGACACCTTATCCTTGACAAAGGAGGTAAGAATATGCAATAGAGAAAAGACAATCTCTTTACAAATGGTGCTGGGAAAACTGGTCAACCACTTGTAAAAGAATGAAACTAGGACACTTTCTAATACCATATACAAAAATAAACTCAAAATAGATTAAAGATCTAAATGTAAGACCAGAAACTATAAAACACTCTCTGACATAAATCACAGCAAGATCCTCTGTGATCCACCTCCCAGAATACTGGAAATAAAAGCAAAAATAAACAAATGGAACCTAATTAAAATTAAAAGCTTCTGCACAACAAAGGAAACTATAAGCAAAGTGAAAAGACAGCTTTCAGAATGGGAGAAAATAACTGACAAAGAACTAATCTCAAAAATATACAAGCAACTCCTGCAGCTCAATTCCAGAAAAATAAATGACCCAATCAAAAAATGGGCNAAAGCTTCTGCACAACAAAGGAAACTATAAGCAAAGTGAAAAGACAGCTTTCAGAATGGGAGAAAATAACTGACAAAGAACTAATCTCAAAAATATACAAGCAACTCCTGCAGCTCAATTCCAGAAAAATAAATGACCCAATCAAAAAATGGGCCAAAGAACTAAATAGACATTTCTCCAAAGAAGACATACAGATGGCTAACAAACACATGAAAAGATGCTCAACATCGCTCATTATCAGAGAAATGCAAATTAAAACCACAATGAGGTACCATTTCACACGAGTCAGAATGACTGCAATCCAAGAGTCTACAAGCAATAAATGATGGAAAGGGTGTGGAGAAAAGGGAACCCTCTTACACTGTTGGTGGGAATGCAAATTAGTACAGCCAATATGGAGAACAGTGTGGAGATTCCTTAAAAAACTGGAAATAGAACTGCCTTATGACCCAGCAATCCCACTGCTGGGCATACACACCAAGGAAACCAGAACTGAAAGAGACAATTGTACCCCAGTGTTCATCGCAGTGCTGTTTATAATAGCTAGGACATGGAAGCAACCTAGATGTCCATCAGCAGATGAGTGGATATATATACACAATGGAGTATTACTCAGCCATTAAAAAGAATACATTTGAATCAGTTCTAATGAGGTGGATGAAACTGGAACCTATTATACAAAGTGAAGTAAGCCAGAAAGAAAAACACCAAGACAGTACACTAAGGCATATATATGGAATTTAGAAAGATGGTAACAATAACCCTGTATGCGAGACAGCAAAAGAGACACAGATGTATAGAACAGTCTTTTGGACTCTATGGGAGAGGGTGAGGGTGGGGTGATTTGGGAAAATGGCATTGAAACATGTATAATATCATATATGAAATGAACCACCAGTCCAGGTTCGATGCATGAATAGGATGCTTGGGGCTGGTGCCCTGGGATGACCCAGAGGGATGGTACAGGGAAGGAAGTGAGAGGGGGGTTCAGGATGGGGAACACGAGTATACCTGTGGTGGACTCATGTTGATGTATGGCCAGACCAATACAATATTGTAAAGTAAAAAAAAAAAAATTAAATAAATAAAATAAAAGTAATGCATCCAAACACCCAAAGATTTATAGCTCTGGTGTAGAAATTCATGTGTAGTATTTTCTACACAGAATTTTTATTACATAAAATCCTAGGTATTTAAAATACAACCTGGGTTTCAGAAGTTAAAATCACTTAGTTTATCATCTGTCCAACAGTGGAAAATCCTTTAAAATAGTGTACCACAAGAGAAATAATCTTAAGTGGTAACTTAAACTACTTTATTATGTTTATTTAAAATTATACTGAAAATTCACTCAGTCAGAATAGTTAGTATGGTGACTGTGTTATAAACAGTGTTCTAAGCTCAAGGGTTAAAGTGATGAGCAGAATAGAAAATATCTATATAATGTTAATACCCTTAGTAAGAAAAAATGACAATAAAAATTAAGACAAATTAAGAAAGATGAAAATTTTAGATCACAATGGATAAAATAAAACAGGATCATGAGACAGGGCTTGGGACATTTGATTGATAAGGCAAGGCCATCTGAGAGGTGTCATCCATGAGCCCAAATGGTACCAAGGAGTCAGCCAGGCCCAGATCTGGGTGGACAAAATAAATGTAAGGACGCTTGACTCCTGTATGTTTTAACTCCAAAGCAAATCTATAAAAACTTTCACATAAGACTGTTGATATCCAAAAAGGTTAAATTCACACAGGTAATTTAATATCTGTTGATAGCATGTGCTTGGCCCCAGGTGACTGCCTACACTTGTTTCAAGGCAGGTCTTCCTGAGTGTTGCTTGTCAACAGTGACGGGGCTGTGTGATGCTGCCATCCTGCCAGCACTTCTGTCTGTTCACACAATTGGGAAAGATCTGTTCTAGCAGAGCACAGGGATGGCGTTTTTTTTTTTTCTTTTAGCTTTTTCTCTTTTATTGGAGTCACACTTCATATATAACTGTGTCCATTGGCTTTTTCACACCAACGTGGTAGTGTTCCAGATGACTAGATGTCCACAGTGTCCAGAAGTGCTGTCTCTTATTCCATCACAGCCCTCTGCAGCTACAGATGGCGTTGTAGCAAGCACCACAACAGTGCTCTAGTCACCAGGTAAGGAAGCTGAGACACTCCCTATGTGCCTGGTGTGAACAAGTAGATACCCATTCAGTTCACCTGCACTGTTGTCTCATTTGCCCAGGACAGATGTAGGGTTATGGGTGATAACATGACTATAAACACGAATGCACAGCTCCCTGTATCATGGGGGAGATGTGACCAGAGCCTTCCTCTGTTTGCATAGGAAGCATCTTCAAGGCTAGGATGGAGGGGTAAGAAGATTCCTCAAGAGCCTGACCTATCACAATTGAATGTTCTCTCCATGAGCAGGTGCAGGACAGTTAGCTGGAATTCTGAACAGAAAGAATGCAAAACTATTGCTGTTAATGGGAATAAATAACTTACTTTTCATAAACATATTCTCAATCCTTTGCATGCTATTTTCTGAGGAATTTAAGATATAGAATTATAATGAAGATACCATTTTAAAAAGAAAACTTTTTTGAAAGAATTTTAAAATCTATTTCAAACTACTCATTCCACTTCAGATGTTGGAACTGAATCGTCAGTGAGTCTGTGTTTAGAAACAATAATTCTGATTAAATGAAAATTTCTTCTTAACAGCTCTGTAAGAGATGTCTGTTTAAATGGTCACCACACTGTGAGCTAACTCCAGTTGTCCACATATCCTAGACCAGCACTGTTTCTACACGACACCAGACAAGAGCCAGCAACACTTCATTCTCTCCCTTCTCCAGAGGGCCGTGCAAGTTGCATTTTCCCTCTCAGCCAAACTCCTTGGCTTGCAGTTCTTAACCTAGGCCATTTGTTTCTAATCATCTCACTTCACAAGTGGAAAAATGAAGGCTGAGAATTTAAAATATGGCTTAAATGCAACATCTACTTAGAGACAGGATTGGAGTAAAACCATTTAAAAATCTTCTGCCTCCAAGAAGGGAATAATCATTCTCTTGTGTTACACTGCTTCTCTAAAAGGAGACTGGGTTAACTAAACAAAACACATGCAGGAAGTGGGATAAAAATATAGTTATTTATTATGTGTTTATACCTCCCTTATTCCAAAGGAAAAAAAATTTCAGGCAATTTATAATATAAATTCAATGAAAATGAAAAAAATAGCTAAAATTAAACAGAGAACAGGGCAAAAAGAGAATGAATGTAGGAAAATAAGATTAAGCCAGGATTGATATTATCATAAGGCAAGCTGTAAGAACCGAGTTTTTTAGAGAGGGAGCCAAAATTTGCTTCTAAGATTTCTAGTAACCAATGCAAAGAAGGATATTAGATAAGTACACAAGTCACAGTTTTGTTAAAGATAAGTTGGTTATTTGGGAAATCCACAAACAGTCCTGGTAATGAAACAGAGAAATGCCCTTTGTTCTTAGTAAACAGAGGTTCCCTGGTGTAGGTAGGAAGCTGCTGGGGGAGGGGCTAAGCCAGGACTCATCTCTATCAGGAGATGTTTCATTGAGGGTTATGAGTCCCTGAACAGCATATGAAGCTGTGTTAATACCTTGCAGTTTCAACATATCACTTTAGTGGGAGTCTGAGACAGAATTGCCCTCGATTTCATGACAGTCATCAAAATAAAGGTTTCCGTCATCAAATGCTGGCTGTATGCATGCAGGCTTAGATTCTGCAAGGCTTTTTTTTTTTTTTTTCCCCCAATCTGGACACACAGTGTGAAGGGAAAGGTGGGATGAACTGGGAGATTATGTTTGACATAACTGCACTACCAGGTGTAGAATATTTAATATATAGCTAGTGGGAAGGAGATAGCAATTGCACCTTACTCCAGTACTTTTGCCTGGAAAACCCCATGGATGGAGGAGTCTGGTAGGCTGCAGTCCATGGGATTGCTAAGAGTCAGACTCGACTAGTGACTTCACTTTCACACATTGAAGAAGGAAATCGCAACCCACTTCAGTGTTCTTGCCTGGAGAATCCCAGGGACAGGGGAGCCTGGTGGGCTGCTGTCTATGGGGTTGCACAGAGTCAGGCATGACTGAAACGACTTAGCAGCAGCAGCAGCAGCTAGAGGGAAAAGATATACCATGTCCAGAGACAAAGAAGAAGGGATGGGCACAATCATGATAAAATCAAACCCCATTCCCACCAGGTGGGTGACACACAAACTGTAGAAAAACAATACCAAAGAAGTTCTCCCACTGTTGTGAAGGTTCTGAACCCCATGTCAGGCCTCCCACCTGGGGATCTGACAAAGGGACTGGGAATCCCCAGGGAATCTGATCTTGAAAGCCAGCAGAATTTGATTAAAAGACTTCCACAGGACTGGGAAAAACAGAGACTCCAGTCTTGGAGAGCACAAGTAAACCCCTGCATACCAAGACTCAGAAGAAAGGAGCAATTACCCAGCAGGAGACTGAACCAAAATTACTTGCTAATATTGGAGAGTCTCCTGTGGAGGTGTGGCTCAGCAGGGGCTCACCACACGAATGAGGGCATTTCCAACAGCAGTTTGGGAAGGTACTCTCAGCATAAACCCTCTTGGAGGTCACCATTAACCTGATCATAGAGTCCATAGACTCAAGATCTGGGTCACCTCAGGCCAAAAATATACCAGGGAGGGAGTGAAACCCACCTGTCAGCAGATAGATGAATTAAAGCCTACTAAAAAAAGGCCCTACCTACCAGAGCAAGACCCAGTTTTTCCCACCACCAGGCCCTTCCATTAGGAACTTTACACAAGCTTCTTAGCCTCCTTCATCAGAGGGCAGACAGAAGAAGCAAGAACCACAGTCCTACAACAACTAAAACAAAAACTACATTACAGAAAGTTAATCAGGATGAAAAAGCAGAAATTTATGTCCCAGATGAAGGGACAAGATAAAACCCCAGAAACACAGCTAAATGAAGTAGAGATAGGCAATCTTCCAGAAAGAATTCAGAATAATGATAGTGAAGATGATTCAGGATCTCAGAAAAAGAATGGAGGCAAAGATTGAGAAGATGCAAGAAATGTTTACCAAAGACCTACAAGAACTAAAGAACAAACAAAGAGAGATAAATAATACACTAGAAGGAATTGATAGTAGAATAACTGAGGTAAAATAATGGATAGATGATCTGGAGGACAGAATGGTGGCAATCACTGCCACAGAACAGAATATAGGGAAAAAAATGAAAAGAAATAAAGATAGCATAAGAGACCTCTGGGACAACAATAAATGCACCAATATTCACATTATAATGTGAATATTATAATGGGGTCCTAGAAGGAAAAGAGAGAGAGAAAGGACCTGAGAAAATATTTGAAGAGATAATACCTGAAAATTTCCCTAACTTGGGAAAAGAAATAGTCAACCAAGTCCAGGAAGCACAAAGAGTCCCAGGCAGGATACACTCAAAGAGGAACACACTGAGACACATAGTAATCAAACTGACAAAAATTAAAGACAGAGACAAAATATTAAAAGCAAAGAGGGAAAAAAGATAAATAACATACAAGGGAACCCCATCAGGTTACCAGGTTCCCCTGTCCCTGGGACTCTCCAGGCAAGAACACTGGAGTGGGTTGCCATTTCCTTCTCCAATGCATGAAAGTGAAAAGTGAAACTGAAGCCGCTCAGTCGTGTCTGATTCTTAGCGACCCCATGGGCTGTAACCTACCAGGCTCTTCCATATATGGAATTTTCCAGGCAAGAATACCTTAAATATAAACAGATTAATGCACCAACTAAGAGAAGTAGATTGGCTGAGCAGATGCAAACATGTGCATGTATGCACTTCCACTTACCACATCACTCTGCTTGAACCTCAAAAGCAATGTAATTATTTTACATTGTTAGAGTAATCACATTCCCAATATGGCTTGCAACTATAATTATCTTTTTTTAATTAATTTTTATTTTTTAGTTTGTTTTGCTTTACAATACTGTATTCGTTTTGCTATACATTGACANACTACAAAGCCACAATCATCAAGACAGTATGGTACTAGCACAAAGACAGAAATATAGATCAATGGAACAAAATAGAAAGCCCAGAGATAAATCCACAGAGTAATTATCTTTTATTTTTTGTCTGGCTATTGACTGTGAGGATTCCCTGGTGGCTCAGAAGGTAAAGAGTCTGCCTGAAATGTGGGAGACCTGGAAACAATCCTTGGGTCAGGAAGATACCCTGGAGAAGGAAATGGCAGCCCATTCGAGTGTTCTTGCCTGGAAAATCCCATGGATGGAAGAGCCTGGCAGGCTACGGTCCATGGGGTCTCAAAGAGTCAGACATAACTAGCCACTTCACTTTCTATTGACTGTGAAAACTGATAAACATCTCTTACTATTGTGATTATGTAACTATTACTCACTTAATACCATTGTATCGTGATTGGTCAACAGAAAAATAATAGAATTCTATATCACCAAAACTACCATTTAACAGAAAAACTTGCAATCACTTTTAAAATCCAGATGCATATCAGAATTATCTTGAAATTTTTTGAAAAATATAAAGGCTCAGGTATTGCTTTTTTTCCTCCAGAGCTCCAGATATTTTTCTAATGAGCAGCCATGTTTAAAAACAACTGAAATATTTTAAAATCTTTTACTTTTTTTCACTTTTTCTATTTCATATTCAGTGCTTCTATTTTGTTTAGTTTTTTTTTCCATTTCTCCATCTCTTTTTTTTATGTTATTTCTCAAGCCTTTTCAAGCATAATAGAAAGGTTTTTGCATACATATATATAAATAATATGTATGAAGGTGAAGTCGCTCAGTCGTGTCCGACTCTTTGTGACCCCATGGACTATAGCCCACCAGGCTCCTCAGTCCATGGAATTTTCCAGGCAAGAGTACTGGAGTGGGTTGCCATTTCCTTCTCCAGAGGATCTTCCCAACCCAGGGATCGAACCTGGGTCTCCCGCACTGCAGGCAGACGCTTTAACCTCTGAGCCACCAGGGAAGCCTAAATAATATGTATAATATATATATTTTAGAAAACATGAATTTCTGGATAACTAAAAAATTCATGACATTTTGATTCCACTTGGAGTTAGTATGAGTAGAATGCCAGCTTTCTAGTTTAAAACAATAGATATGCAACAACCAACAAAGCTTTACTGTACAGCACAGGGAACTATAGTCAATATCTTGTGATTGACTATTGAACTATAGTCATACCTTGTAATAACCATAATGGAAAATAATTTCAAAAATGATGTATATGTATAACTGGATCACACAAAAAAGAATTTTACTTTTCGAAATTTAGTAATGTTTATCTTTTTTCAGTTTTTGTAAATGTCCTATGGAAATCAATAACAGTCTATAGATATAAAATTTTAAATATATTTATGTAGGATATAAGATTAACATAAATATAAACTATTATATTTAAATTATTAATAACATCCTTCAAGATACTCCTATTCTTATTTTTTCTGCACTTGATAAAATATTCTCAGGGAAATGTTAATATGTCTCACTATGATTATATTTTTTCCTTATATTTCTTCTAATTTTTGCTTTATATACCTTTGTTTCTTTCCTGTTAGATGTCTAATGGTTTATGAGGTCTATATTCTTTGTTAACTGTACCATTCATCATTAAAAATATTCATCTTTGTTACATTTTAAAATAAAGAAATTAATTTATTTTAAAAAAAGATACATGTACCCTTATGTTCATAGTAGCGCTATTCACAATAGCCAAAATATGGAAACAAGTTAAATGTCCATCAACAGATGAATGGATAATGAAGATGTGGTATAAATATATGTACAGTGGAATAAAACTTAGTGATAAGAAGGGATGAAATAATGTCATATGCAGCAACATATTATACTAAGTGAAGTAAGTCATATAAAGAAAGATAAATATGATATCTCATATATGGAACCTAAAATATGATACAAATGAACTTATCTACAAAACAGAAATAGATTCACACACAGATGTGTGGTTGCAATGGTAAGGAGGGTTGGAGCAGGATGAATTGGAAGTTTGGGATTAGTGGATGTAAGCTATTATATATATTATATATAGGAGGCCTAAACAACAAGACCCTGATGCTGGGAGGGATTGGGGGCAGGAGGAGAAAGGGACGACAGAGGATGAGATGGCTGGATGGCATCACAGACTCAATGGACGTGAGTCTGAGTGAACTCCGGGAGTTGGTGATGGACAGGGAGGCCTGGCGTACTGCGATTCATGGGGTCGCAAAGAGTCGGACACGACTGCGCGACTGAACTGAACTGAACTGAACTGAACTGAAACAACAAGATGTTACTCTATAACGCACGGAACTCTGTTCGATATCCTGTGATGAACCATAATGAAAAGAAAAACTACATTATTTAAGTTGAAAAAATAATGGCAGCTTTAAACTTTTTGCTAAATTCAAATTATCATACAGACTTAAGTGTGTAGTGGTTCATTTTAAAGCTTTCAGTTACCTCAAGCTTAAAAGGCTATTGTAAAATGCCATGGGCCCTGCAAACCATGGCTGCTGCCCCCAGCCAAGGGGAGATCTCAAGTCACAGAAGGAAAAGAACCATGGCTGTCTCCTCAACTGTGAGATTAATTTAGCACATGAATAGAGATTCCTCAGCAGTCCTAAGGAAACTGATACCAACAGAGTACAGCTGTGGTTAGCCACCTGCTTTGGTGCTTTGTCTGTCCTGGTGAAGTCTGATTTAGCTCATGTACAAGGAATGCTCAGGATTGTTGCAGAAGGCTAGAAAAGCATGTTCCTTGACACTTTGAGGGTAACTGGCTGTTTCTGAAAATCAAACTGACAAATACAGGTTAAAAGAAGAAAATTACACAAATGTTACAGAATTTATACATGCACACAGGAGCCTTCATAAGGGAGTGAAGACCTGGAAGGAGTCTTTTATGTTTCTTGGACCAAGAAACAATAAATCTGTGAAGAATTAACAAGACAAAGGGATCTGATGTAGTAAAGAGTGGAGAAGTAACTCAGGATACAAGGGCTAAGGGAAAAAGGCTTGTTTGCAGAGTCCTCAGCTGACTTTATCTGGGCTGATAAAGAGTCTGACTCCAGCAAAAAGGGAAAATTCCTGCTTTAGGCAGAAATGGGGAGCTTTTCCTGCATTTACTGCTTCTTAATAGCCTTCAACTCGAAATAATTTTTATGTCAAATAAGCATATTTGGGGGTGACACAGCCTAGGGTTTCCTTCTTTATTAAATACTTGGTAACTGTGGCTCTCCTTTGTATGTATTATCTAACATGGTATTATACACACACACACAACCACACACAGAACAGTGTTATTCAATTATTTTTTTAAACCCCATGTTTTCTTCAGGAGAGAGATTATATAAAATTAAAAGAACCCAGGAAAAAAAAAATAGGCCTTTGAATTTTTCTTTATTCCTACAAAAATGTACACATTGTGAAATAATATCAATAGCAGCAACTCAAAAATGAAGGTTACCAGGGCTCCACTTCCCAGAAAGAACCAATCTTTAACTTGAGTCAGATATTCCCATTCCTAGAAAAATAATTATTTTAATATTATAAACTTAGTCAAATCTGTTTACCTATGTTGAAAAATGCAAATATGTGTGTATTTGACTAGTTTTATTATGAAATTTTTCAACCCCAGCAAAAAAAAAAAAAAGCTCATCTCTTAAGAGCTGTAATCAAACCAGTGTCTCTTGATTAACTGGTTCATTTCACTGTCCTGAAAATCTCCTGAAAGTTGCTTATCCCCAAAGAAGCCCTCTCTAATATGCCTGCTTCTTCCCTCTGCATCTCTTCCACCATGGTCAGGAGTAGAAATACTACTCACTTTTTAAAATTTACTGTTTATCTTATGTTGTGGTATAGTTGAGTTACAATGTTTTGTTAGTTTCAGGTGTATAGCAAATTGAGTCAGTTTTATATATATATTCTTTGCAGCCAAAGATGTAGTCAGCAAAAACAAGACCAGGAGCTGACTGTGGCTCAGATCATGAACTCTCTATTGCCAAATTCAGACTTAAATTGAAGAAAGTAGGGAAATCCACTAGACCATTCAGGTATGACCTAAATCAAATCCTTTATGATACAGTGGAAGTGAGAAATAGATTTAAGGGACTAGATCTGATAGACAGAGTGCCTGATGAACTATGGATGGAGGTTTGTGACATTGTACAGGAGACAAGAATCAAGACCATCCCCATGGGAAAGAAAGGCAAAAAAGCAAAATTGCTGTCTGAGGAGGCCTTACAAATAGCTGTGAAAAGAAGAGGAGCCAAAAGCAAAGGAGAAAAGGAAAGGTACAAGCATCTGAACGCAGAGTTCCAAAGAATAGCAAGGAGAGATAAGAAAGCCTTCCTCAGTAATCAGTGCAAAGAAATAGAGGAAAACAACAGAATGGGAAAGACTAGAGATCTCCTCAAGAATATTAGAGTTACCAAGGGAACATTTCTATGCAAAGATGGGCTCAGTAAAGGACAGAAATGGTATGGACCTAACAGAAGCAGAAGATATTAAGAAGAGGTGGCAAGAATACACAGAGGAGCTGTACAAAAAAGATCTTCATGACCTAGATAATCACGATGGTGTGATCACTCACCTAGAGCCAGACATCCTGGAATGTGAAGTCAAGTGGGCCTTAGAAAGCATCACTATGAACAAAGCTAGTGGAGGTGATGGAATTCCAGTTGAGCTATTTCCAATCCTGAAAGANTGTATTCTTGCCACCTCTTCTTAATATCTTCTGCTTCTGTTAGGTCCAGACCATCTCTGTTCTTTATTGAGCCCATCTTTGCATGAAATGTTCCCTTGGTATCTCTAATTTTCTTGAAGAGATCTATAGTCTTTTCCATTCTGTTGTTTCCCTCTATTTCTTTGCATTGATCACTGAAGAAGGCTTTCTTATCTCTTCTTGCTATTCTTTGGAACTCTGCATTCAGATGCTTATATCTTTCCTTTTCTCCTTTGCTTTTTTCCTCTCTTCTTTTCATAGCTATTTGTAAGGCCTCACACTAACGAATGTCATCAAACCACAAAGGAAGACAGCAAGAGAAGGAGAAAGCAAAGGAGAGGAACTACCAAAAATACCCAGAAAACAATGAACAAAATGTCAACAAGCACAAATCTTTATACAGTAACTTTAAAAATAAATGAACTAAATTCCTCAATCAAGATAAGTGAATCAATAAATATACAAGAACTATCTATATGCTGCCTACAACAGGCTCACTTTAGATATAAGAAAAACACAGACTGAAAGTAAAGGGATGGAAAAAGATGTTCCATACCCCACTTCTTCTCCAACGTCCAATCAATACCTCTTCTTTCCTGTTCAGTTGATGCCAGCCCCCGTATGCCAGCTGTTGTATTGCACTACTATACTTTT
The DNA here is from genome assembly GCA_006408695.1 of Aepyceros melampus. Lineage (NCBI taxonomy): Eukaryota > Metazoa > Chordata > Mammalia > Artiodactyla > Bovidae > Aepyceros > Aepyceros melampus. The sequence goes on along the minus strand of SJXQ01001597.1, from coordinate 114,665 downwards.
AAAAGGACTGTTCTGTAAATTTTTTGTCAGTTTTCACTCCAATCCCAAGGAGAGACAATGCCAAAGAGTGTTCAAAGTATCACACAGATTGCACTCATCTCCTACACTAGCAAATTAGTGCTCAAAATTCTCCAAGCCAGGCTTCAGCAATACATGAACCATGAACTTCCAGATGTTCAAGCTGGTTTTAGAAAAGGCAGAGGAACCAGAGATCAAATTGCCAACATCTACTGGATCATCAAAAAGGCAAGAGAGTTCCAGAAAAACATCTATTTCTGCTTTATTGACTATGCCAAAGCCTTTGACTGTGTGGATCACAAGAAACTGTGGACAATTCTGAAAGAGATGGGAATACCAGACCACCTGACCTGCCTCTTGAGAAACCTACATCAGGTCAGGAAGCAACAGTTAGAACTGGACCTGGAACAACAGACTTGTTCCAAATAGGAAAAGGAGTACATCAAGGCTGTATATTGAAACCCTGCTCATTTAACTCTGGGGCTTGGTAAGCACAAGATTTGTTTTAGCCCTCCTAGTGTCTCAGGTGGGTATGAGGTTTGATTCTAAATGTGATTTCGCCCCTCCTACCATCTTGCTGGGGCTTCTCCTTTGCCTTTTCATATGGGGTCTCTTTTTTTGGTAGAATCCAACTTTCTGCTGTTGATGGTTGTTCAATGGTTAGTTGCAATTTTGGAATTCTCACAGGAGAAGATGAGCACATGTCCTTCTTTTCTGCCATCTTCTTTGAGGTCTTCCAGGTCACTCCTTATAAAAAGTCAAGGACTCAAGAAGAATGGAATCTTATGAAAGAAGAGTGAGGGCAAAGCCAGAAAGGAGGAAGTTTCCAAGGGCACCTTCTTGAAAGCATATATATATATATATATACACACACATATACATATTCTTTTTCAGAGTCTTTGACAGCCTATAACCTGTAATATAGGTTATTACAGAATGCTGAGTAAAGTTCCCTGTTCTATGAGTAGGTCCTTGTTCTTTATCTATTTCTTACATATATTAATGTCCATATAGTCGAAACTATGGTTTTCCAGTAGTCATGTACGGTTGAGAGAGTTGGACCATAAATAAACCTGAGCACTGAAGAATTGATGCTTTCAAACTGTGGTGCTGGACAAGACTCTTGAGAGTCCCTTGGACTGCAAGAAGATCAAATGAGTCAATCCTAAGGAAAACCAACCCTGAATATTCATTGGAAAGACTAATGCTGAAGCTGAAGCTCCAATACTTTGACCATATGATGAAAAGAGCTGACTCATTGGGAAAGACCATGATGCTGGAAAAGATTGAAGGCAAAAGAAGACAGGGCAGCAGAGGATGAGCTGGCTAGATAAAATCACCAATTCAATGAATTTGAGCCAATTCCAGGAGAAGGTGGAGGACAGAGGAGCCTGATGTGCTGCAGTTCATGGGGTCTCAAGAGTTGGAAATGACTCAGTGACTGAACAGCAATAACAACAAAGTGTGTACACATTAATCCCAATCTCCTAAATTACCCCCTCACACACACCTTTCCCCTTTGTTAACCATGTTTGTTTTCTATGTCTGTGTGTCTATTTCTATTTTGTAAATATGTTCATTTGTATCATCTTTTTAGATTCCATATATAAGTGAAATCATATTGTAGTTTCTTTTTCTTTCTCTTTCTGACTTACTTCACTCAGTAGGTCCATCCATGTTGCTGCAAATGGTATTATTTCAATTCTGTTTTACAGCGGTCTACTCACTTCTTATTCTTGTTTTCAGACTATTCTTCTTTGTTTCTTTCTGAAAACTACATCACTCCTCACTGTTGATATGAAGGATGGAGTCCTGCACAGTCCTTTCATGTTTCCCAGGGATTCTACCTACCTGCAGGTTGGCTTTCCTTTCAGAGGTTGTCCTTTATTTATTCTTGAAACTTTCAGTGCATGTAGACTGCCCTGTGCACAGCCTGTCCAATCTGTCCTCTGGTCTCTCCGTCTCCTCTAAGAATCTTGAAGTTCCTTTTCTCTCAGCCAGTCACCCCCAGAGCCACCACCTGCTCTTGCACCACCCACACAGTAGCCATCAGATTCATGTGGCTATTGACCACTCAAAGTGTTCTTGGTCCAAACAGAGATGTGAGTATAAAATATACACCAGATTTTGAAGATCAAGCACTAAAAGAAGAGTGGAAACAAGTCTCTTTAATAATCATGTTGATAACAAATCCAAATAATATATTAGTTATTTTGTTGCATGAGATGTATGATTAAAACCAATTTCACCTGTTTCTCCTTTTTTAAAGTCTATAAGAAAATTTTACAAGCTATACATGTGTTTTATTCTTGTGTCATTCTACTGAATTCACTTTGAAATCATCACCATGAACCTCAGCTTGGTTCTTCACATATTTTCATCTTCTCTCTTCCCCAGCCCTAGAACACAGAGTTAACATAGAAGGAACAGATTCAATATGGAGTCAGGTTTATTCTTTCCTGCTACACACTGACTGCCCCAGCATCATCTACACCATCTCCTCCAACTGAGGACCCTTGATCTCTCCTACATGTTTTACCTCTTTTTCTTCTCTAGCACAGTTCCCTCTCTAACTCATTATGTAATTTACTTACTGATTAGGTTTACTGTTATCTCCTGCTAAACTAGCACCTCCACGAAATCAGGCATCTCTGTTTTGCCCACAGATGCCTCTTACAGAGCTGGGAGCAGCATCTGAACCACAGCAGAGTGTCCAGACTTTGTTGAATGAAGACAACTATCCCCACAGATATAATGCTAAACTCAAGTATGGTGTAAAAGTATTTCTCATTGTTCTTGACTTATTGAAAGCCTTACAGAGATTTGGGGCTTTTGCTGTGACAGTTTTCATGAAGCATTTCTCGATATCTTCAATATCTTTCCTGGCATTCTTCTGGATTGTCACATTTGTTTGCTATAGAGTTGCAAAGAGTTTCATCTCACATAGAAACTTACTGTTTACTTCGGAAAACTAGGCTTTATCATGAGGCTTAGTTGCCAAGGGATCTCACAACATTTTTGTAAATCCAGTTAAAAATCCACCAGATATCTCTTCATTGTGTGTACGAGTTTGTTGTTGCTGCTGCTGTTTAGTGGCTAAGTCGTGTGCAACTCTTGTGATTCCATGGACTGTAGCCTGCCAGGCTCCTCTGTGCGTAGGATTTTCCAGGGAAGAATCCTGTAGTGGGTTGCCTTCTCTTTCTCCAGGGGATCTTCCTGACCCAGGGATACCCTACCTCTCTCCTATAGGCAGGCATATCTTTACCACTGAGCTACCAGGGAAGCCCACGAGTTTTTTAGGACTGCTAGAATAATTTACCACAAATATGATGCCTGCCTCCTCCAGCTACTGGGGGCTTCCAAGATGCTCAGCTGAGGCACAGTGTCCCTCTAATACTGCCTCCATCTCCCATGGCTTCCTCTGTGTGTCCAAAATCCTCATGATTTCACCTTGAGATCCTTAATGGGTCACGTCTACAAAGACTCTATTTCTAAATAAGGTCATATTGAAGTTTCCAGTGGACATGAATTTTTTTTTAATTTACCCCCCTCTAGTGTGTGAAATTCACATGAGAGAAATTAGATCATGAGAAAAATTAGATCATTCTTATTATTCCTGACAATCTATGCCTATTGAATGTTCAATTTTAAAAATTCACCATCTTTGAGTTTGTTTTGCCTTCTTTCTTGAAGATACTCTAAGCACACAACTTATAGCCTTCTTTAGAATAGTTTCCAAATGTATGAAAATTGTGAGGAATCACTATTTTTCCTCTAAGTAGTTGGAAGGCAGGTAAATTTTCCCCAAATATGCCATTGCACAAAGAAATAAGAGATCAGAGTTGAGAAAAGAAACAGGAACATAAAATCTCCAGTAGAATGTTTGGATAAGTTGACGGTATCCAACTAACCTTGACCTCAGCATCATGAACTATATGGACACATAGTTTCACAACCTCCTGGGCCTGCAGGTTAAGCATTAGTAGAGTCGTTCCCCTACTTTGGCCAATAACAGGAACAGGTTCAATGTTGTGAGGAAAACTCAGAGGTGTTTAAACAGAGACCGTTTCCCTTGTGGCGTGGCAGGTGCTAAGTGACAAACAAACCTCCCACAGACTGGACCAATGGCAGGCTGTGGCAGAGCTGGAGTCCCCAGAGCCTTCCATTTTCAGAAGGTTGAACATACCGGCTGGGGATGGGCTTTTTCAACATACAAATAATAAGGATATCATCGAGATACATTTAATACATGTTAATTAATGATGATATTACAGATATGTGACATTTTCTTGTCTATCTTACTGCTATGTGTAGAAAACAGTAGCTTCTTATATTTAAAAGCTGAAGGATGGGCATTTTACTGAATCAGAGCACTAAAATGAAATTCAGAATTATTTGGATAACAAGGTCAACATCTATTAAGTGTCAAGAGATAAAGAAACAGAGTCTGTGATTCAATTTTGTGTTGAGCCAAGAGGCTTTGTTTCTAGTATATCTAAAAACAAAGATATATAAATTTATTTATCTTTATTTGATGTAAAATAAAAACAGAAAAGGAAATTGAGTTACTTAAAAGGAACCCCCAAAAGTTAGCATATCTACATGTTACCTTATCACTCTTGACATCCACCCAAATAACTGAGTGCCAAAATAATTATGAACCTTATCTCTTTCCTAAAGCTAAGTATTTTGGTGCTTTAAATTAATTGATCTGAGTAGAGAACATCAGAAGTTTTTATTCTCAGATTAACACATTTTTGTTTAAAGTGTATTTTTAATTTCTAATTTTTAATAGATGCTTATGGAAGATGAGACAGGAGTAAATACAGCAAACATATTTCAATTAGTCCTTCTAGAAAAGTTGTCAATTTCAATAATTTTTTTAAAAGTAGTAACCACAGAAATGTTTTAATGTATACAACTCAAAACTAATTTTAAAAAATAAGGGAAATCAGAAGATAAAGCTCTTCTTTATAGAAGAATAGTGACAAAAAATATAGCAAGAATAAAGAAAGAGAATATCATTCTAAAACACCATAGCTATAATTAACTCAGATAAGACTCATTGATTTATGCTAAAATTAGTGGCTGAACAGTTGGGAACAAGTCTATCTTCCTTCTGGTTACTTATTAATTACAAAGGGAAAAGGTGCATTTACAAAGAAGGAATATGACTGGCCTCCCTTAACCAGGCAATCAAGCTTCCTGCCATCAATGATACAAGAAACTGAGGTCACATGCTCCTTGATTTGATGCTTAGTGAGGCACACCAATCCCCGAGTGATTCTCCAAGAACCTTAAATACCTGACCCGAGCCTAATTAATGAAGAAGAAACTGTATAGCCCTGACTTGAGAAACATTCTGCAAAACATCTGGAATGAATTCCTCAAAACAGCAATATGATGAGAAGACAAAAAAATAAACTAATGGCTAGGGAATGTTCTGGATTAAAAGTAAATGAATAAAAATGATAAGGAAATAAAACCATGATCCTTGAAGGGATTTTGGATTAGGAAATAAAATATTATAAAATTCGACTGGGGAAAAATTTGGAAATGTTCAGTATAGAATGAGTATTAAATTATACTGCTGCATCAAAATTGTTTCCTGAGTGTGATTTTTACACAGGAAGATGTCTTTTTTCTTAAGCAATAAGAGGATGGATTTTATTCCTTTATTTAACAAGGAAGATAAAGCAAATGTGAGAAAATGTTAAAAATGAATGGATTATGGTAGAGAATATAGGTATTCGGAGAAGGCAATGGCAACCCACTCCAGTACTCTTGCCTGGAAAATCCCATGGATGGAGGAGCCTGGTAGGCTGCAGTCCATGGGGTCACTAAGGCTCAAGCACAACTGAGCAACTTCACTTTCACTTTTCACTTTCATGCTTTGGAGAAGGAAATGGCAACCCACTCCAGGGACAGAGGAGCCTAGTGGGCTGCCATCTATGGGGTTGCACAGAGTCGGACATGACTGAAGCAACTTAGCAGCAGAAGCATATAGGTATTCATTGCACAATTTATGCAATTTAAAATTTGTACTTTTCAAAATAAAAGTACAAAAGTAATGACAATAATTCTCTTGTATCATGATAGCATGTGCATAATGAAAAAAGTACAAGGCTAGGACAGACTTTGTATTCATTCAATATATTTGTTGACTACCTCTTACTTACCACTTATTTTTCTACCCTGTTGGGTAAACAACAACAGCAAAAGTGAACAAAGAACCCTGCTATCATGAATTTACTTTCCTTCTCCTCTTGTGTGGGTGAGGGTGGAGGTAGCAATGAAGCTTGGACTTGTTGGTAACATAAGTTTCCTTTCTGTGACAAATCCTATCATTTTAAATAAGTGAATTTATTTGCTTTGAATTGATATGATACAGTAGCTAGTTTCTTTCATTTAGTGTTTGATTTAAAAAAAAATATATATATATATATATATACTATAACAAAACAAAAACACTAACCCACAATGCTTACACACAGGGCACAGCACAAAATAGCAGCTCTGTTTTTGTGTTAATACAAACCCAAAGCAAAATAGAATTATTTATTGTTGTTGTCCAGTCAGTCGAGTCCAATTCTTCGTGACCCCATGGACTGCTGCATGCCAGGTTTCCCTGTACTTCAGCATCTCCTCAAGTTTGCTCAAACTTACGTCCATTGAGTCAGTGATGTCATCCAACCATCTCATCCTCTGTGGCCTCCTTCTCCTCCTGCCCTCAATCTTTCCCAGCACGAGGGTCTTTTCCAGTGAGTCAGTTCTCTGCATCAGTTGGCCAAAGTACTGGAGCTTCAGCTTCAGCCTTAGTCCTTCCAATTAATATACAGGGTTCCTTTTCTTTAGGATTGACTGGTATGATCTCCTTGTAGTCCAAGGGACTCTCAAGAGTCTTCAAACACCACAGGTTGAAAGCATCAGTTCTTCAGTGTTCAGCCTTCTTTATGGTCCAGCTCTCACCTTTGTATGTGACTACTGGAAAAACTATAGCTTTGACTACTTGAAACTTTCTTGGCAAAGTGATGTCTCTGCTTTTTAATATGCTATTAGGATTCTCATAGCTTTTCTTCCAAGGAGCAAGCATCTTAATGTCATGGCTGCATTAACCATCTGCAGTGATTTTGGAGCCAAAGAAAATGAAACCTGTTTCCACTTTTTCCCCATGTATTTGCCATGAAGTAATGGGATTGGATGTCATAATTTTAGTTTTTTGAACGTTGAGTTTTAAGCCAGCTTTTTCACTCTCCTCTTTCACCTTCATCAAGAGGCTCTTTAGTTACTCTGCACTTTCTGCCATTAGAGTGGTAGCATCTGCATATCTGAGGTTGCTGATACTTCTTCAAGCAATCTTGATTCCATCTTGTGCTTCATCCAGCCTGTCATTCTGCATAATGTACTCTTCATTTAAGTTAAATAAGCAGGGTGATAATATCCAGCCTTGACATACTCCTTTCTCAATTTGGAACCAGCCAGTGTTCCATGTATGGTTCGAACTGTTGCTTCTTGATCTATATACAGGTTTTTCAGGAGGCAAGTAAACTGATCTGGTACTCCCGTCTCTTGAAGAATTTTCCATAGTTTGTTGTGATCCACCCAGTCAATGTCTTTAGTGTAGTCAGTGAAACAGAAGTAGATGTTTTTCTGGAATTCCTTTGCTTTTTCTGTAACCTAAAGAATGTTGGCAATTCCATCTCTGGTTCCTCTGCCTTTTGTAAATCTAGCTTGTACATCTGGAACTTCTCTCTTTACATACTGCAAAAGCCTACTTTGAAGGATTTTGAGCATTACCTTGCTGGCATGTGAAATGAGTGCAATTATGTCATAGTTTGAACATTCTTTGGCATTGCCTTTCTTTAGGATTGGAATGAAAACTGACCTTTTCTAGTCCTGTGGCCACTGCTGAGTTTTCCAAATTTGCTGTCATATTGAATGCAGCATTTTAACAGCATCACCTTTTAGGATTTTAAAAAGCTCAGCTGGAATTCCATCTGCTACACTAATTTGGTTTATAGTAATGCTTCCTCTTGATGAAAGTGAAAGAGGAGAGTGAAATGGTTGGCTTAAAGCTCACACTTCAGAAAACTAAGATCATGGCATCTGGTCCCATCACTTCATGGCAAATAGATGGGGAAACAGTGGAAACAGTGTCAGACTTTATTTTGCGGGGGCTCCAAAATTACTGCAGATGGTGACTGCAGCCATGAAATTAAAAGACGCTTACTCCTTGGAAGAAAAGTTATGACCAACCTAGATAGCATATTGAAAAGCAGAGACATTACTTTGCCTACAAAGGTCCATCTAGTCAAAGCTATGGTTTTTCCAGTGGTCATGTGTGGATGTGAGAGTTGGACTGTGAAGAAAGCTGAGTGCCGAAGAATTGATGCTTTTGAACTGTGGTGTTGGAGAAGACTCTTGAGAGTCCCTTGGACTGCAAGGAGATCCAACCAGTCCATTCTGAAGGAGATCAGCCCTGGGATTTCTTTGGAAGGAATGATGCTAAAGCTGAAACTCCAGTACTTTGGCCGCCTCATACGAAGAGTTGACTCATTGGAAAAGACTCTAATGATAGGAGGGATTAGGGGCAGGAAGAAAAGAGGATGTCAGAGGATGAGATGCCTGGATGGCATCACCGACTTGATGGGCCTGAGTTTGAGTGAACTCCGGGAGTTGGTGATGGACAGGGAGGCCTGGCATGCTGTGATTCATGGGGTCGCAAAGAGTCAGACACAACTGAGCAACTGAACTGAACGGAACTGAATGCTTCCTAAGGCCCACTTGACTTCACACTCCAGATTGTCTGGCTCTAGGTGAGTGACTATATCATCGTGGTTATCTGAGTCATTAAGACTTTCTTGTATAGTTCTTCTGTGTATTCTTGCCACCTCTTCTTAATCTCTTCTGCTTCTGTTAGGTCCTTGCCATTTCTGTTCTTTATTGTGCCCATCTTTGCACGAAATGTTCACTTGTTATCTCCGGTTTTCTTGAAGAGATCTTTAGTCTTTCTCATTCTATTGTTCTCCTCCATTTATTTGCAGTATTCACTTAAGAAAGCTTTCTTATCTCTCCTTGCTATTCTCTGGAACTCCACATTCAGGTGAGTATATCTTTTCCTTTGTCCTTTGCCTTTCACTTCTCTTCTTTGCTCAGCTGTTTGTAAGGACTCCTCAGACAACCACTTTGCCTTCTTGCATTTCTTTTTCTTTGAGAAGGTTTTGGTCACTGCTTACTGTGGAATGTTACAGAACTCTGTCCATAGTTCTTCTGACTGTCTACCAGATCTAATCTCTTGAATCTATTCTCACCTCCATATGTATAATCATAAAAGATTTTATTCAGGTCATACCTGAATGATGTTTTCCCTACTTTCCTCAATTTAAGCCCAAATTTTGCAACAAGGAGCTGATTATTGAGCCACAGTCAGCTCCAGGTCTTATTTTTGCTGACTGTATAGAGCTTCTTCATCTTCAGCTGCAAAGAATATAATCAATCTGATTTCGGTATCAACCATTTGGTGATGTCAATATGTAGAGTCATCTCTTGTGTTGTTGAAAGAAGGTGTCTGCTATGACCAGTGTGTTCTCTTGGCAAAACTCTGTTAACATTTGCCCTGCTTCATTTTGTACTCCAAGGCCAAACTTGCCTTTTACTCCAGGTATCTCTTGAATTCTTACTTTCACATTCCAATTCCCTATGATGAAAAGGACACCTTTCTTTGGTCTTAATTTTAGAAGGTCTGGTAGGTCTTCATAGAACCATTCAACTTCAGCTTCTTTGGCATTAGTGGCTGGGGCATAGACTTGGGCATAGACTTACTGTGATGCTGAATGATTTGCCTTGAAAACAAAGCAAGATAATTCTGTCTTTTTTGAGACTACACCCAAGTACTGCATTTTGGACTCTTTTTTTTTTTTTTACTAAGGGGGCTATTCCATTTCTTCTAAGGGATTCTTACCCACAACAATAGATATAATAAGAGAAAGTATTTGTTAAGATATACTAAGCTGTGAGTTTGCTTTATTTTTTCCTTTCCAAGATTGTTAAGAAGAATGTCTTAAAATAATACACGAAAAGGTATTTTTTTACGTTGTCTTCCTTTGCAGAATGTATAGTCATTATCAGATCTGTCTGAATCTAAAATAGTTGTGTATTACTATTAATGGTTATGCATTTCCCTAAAGAGAAAGTAAAAGTTTTAGTTCAAAGGTAAATTTAAAAGTAGTAGCTAAAGATGATCTTTTTGATACCTTTAGATGTAAGTCGATTCAGTGGGATCAAAAATTTTATTAAAATCACATAAGATTTGGGGCTTCTCTGGTTGTCCACTGGTTGACTCCATGCTTCCCATGCAGTGGGTGCAGGTTCAATCCCTGGCCAGGAAACTAAGACCTCACATGCTGTGTGGCAAAAAACAAGCAACAACAAGAACAACAAAACCACATAAGATTATTTTGAAAAATAGAATAAAAATGTGTCTGTATAATGAATGTGGTGCCAGAATATACTTCTCTAGATACTGCATAAAATTCTTAATGTTGCTTATGCTCTGGATTCAAATGCAAGGGCAAAGAAAATGCTCCCTCCACCCCATCCACTCTATTTATTTTACCTTTTGTATTTATCAGTAGTAATGAGTGGTTTTCTGCTGCTGATACTATTAGTGCAAGTGTGGTAGATAACAATAACTTAGAAACCTCTGGACTCCCCCTGAATTTTATTTTGTCTGTTTGTGAGCATGTTAAGGGGTGGTGATGGGAGAAATCTGGAGGTAGATCTTTGCCAAAGGCCCTTGCTATGCAAATCAAGGGCAGTGAGCAGGGCAAGCAGAAGGAAGGGAGTGGGAGCTTCTGTGTTTTCACTGAGCTGCTTAAAGAGGTACATTAATTAACAAAGAAGAAACCAGAGGCACCTGTGAGATGGATGGTGGGCTTAGATTTCACACAAGGATGTGATGAAGCAAATGGGGGCATTTCCTCATCAGACAAAGATTGAGTTAAAATTTACTACCAGCTGCTGATAGAGGAAAGTGACAGTGAAATATTTTTAAAACTGAGCAGAGAAGGAGAAAAGGAAGCAATGTTGGAAAGGCCATCCTAAAGTAGAAGAGAGAGGAGGAGGTGTCAGGGCAGACAGGCCAGAGCAACCACAGTCTTTAATTGTGTCACATGTGAGGAATACACATAAAAATAAGAGGCTTTTAAAATGCTATTCTCTTGTCAAGTAAAGGGTAGGCAAAACAGGAGAGGCCTTGCCAACCCTCTTTGCTTCCTATGTATTTCACTCTTCTTTCCCCCTTGCACTGAGGTCTTATGTGGAAGTAACCAGAATTTGTGAGCAAGAGGGAGAGGAAGTGAATACATGAAAGGGACTTTAGGAATGTTCTAGTGGGGATTTCCCTGGTGGTCCAGTGGTTAAGAGTGTGCCTTCCAATGCAGGAGGTAAAGGTTTGATCCCGATCAGGGAGGTAAGGTCTCATATGCCTCAGGATCAAAAAAAAAAAAAAAAAGACAGAAGCAATATTATTAAAAAACAAAACAAAACAAAACTCTATAAAGACTTGAAAACAAATGTTTCACATCAAAAAATTTTAAAAATAAAAAAAGAAATATTTCTCACTATGCCTGCCTGCTTGCATGCTCAGTCACTTCAGTTTTGTCTGACTCTTTGCTGCCCCATGAACTGTAGCCCCCCAGGCTTCTTGGTCCATGATTCTCCAGACAAGGATACTGGAGTGAGTTGTCATGCCCTCCTTCAGGAGATCTTCCTGACCCAGGGGTTGAAGGCACGGCCCCTGTGCCTCCTGCACTGGCAGGCAGATTCTTTACTGATGAGCCACCAGGGAAGCCCTGGTTATGCCTGAGCCTTCGTTAAATTATGATGCAGATAAAATGTGGCTTTGGAGGCTATCTCTCTCTCTCTTGATTTCCCTTCCAGCATTTTCCCCCCAAGGTACCCGCTCCCATTTTTATTACTGCCCTCACCTGGCCTGCCCTTTCCATGTTGGCCCCATCACCTACCAGTCTGTTCCCAAACTGAAATCACCCAGTGAGTCTGCCCCTAAAATTTCAGACAGTGAGTAACTGACAGGACATGAACAGGTAACCTCCAGGAATGCTGCAGAAAGATGCTCAGAAGAAGAAAAGAAGGAGGATGTGCAGAGGAAGGAAGAGTGATCACGTAAGTGAGGAGCACCTGGATTTTAACAGACTGTAGCTGAGGCTGTCATTAACCCCAAAGGAGAGCCCTCTAAGGGAGAAATTCATACGTTAAGATTGACCCTCTTCCTGAAATCTTTAATTTTGTAGTTAGGGAAGTCATCCCAGGAGTTTCATTTACATCTCTTGAAATTTCTTAGTTTGCTTCCATAGAAGAATAGTTTCAACTTAGAGTCCTAAGCTTCCAAGAAAATACATGCAACACATATCTTACCATGTTAAAGGTTAGTGATCAAATGAAATGTTACCATGGTGACTCTAAAGGCTTTAAGTAGTGATACAGGCAGTTCCTCAGTTCTGTCAAGAGATGGTGCCATTTAAACACAACAATGCATAGTCTCCAGTTTATTATTTAATATTATAAATTCTTATAATTTCTCAGAATTGTTCCTGTGAACAAATAACCAGCCTTTGTGCTCGATTGAGCTTGCGTGCTTTCAACAACCATTTCCTCTCAAGGAGATATTTTTCTGGGGTTTTATTTTGTCATTTTCATTTGATTATTATTTCTGTTCAAAATCTTCATCTGCTATTTAGAAAGAAAATTCAACAAGGAAAAGACATCTTTATCCCCACAAATTTCACTCCAACTGCATTTTGATTCAAAGTGATGTAAAGAGAGGTGGAAATAAAGACCACAAAGACTTTCTCCCAGGTGAGTTTTCAGAGTCACTTAGCCTGTTCAGGGAGATTCTGAAACCACAAATATCTGTAGGGATTGTCCCTTTAGTTCTGAGAAAATGGTTTCCTTAATTATGTTTTTTGGTTTCACTCTGACAGCTTCCCATGAGTCCATAGAGGCCCATAGCTGGTTCTGCCAGTGGGTGCAGTTTGCAGGTTATGCACTTTATGAGGCAAAACATAGCAACACAAACATTTAAATTGCTCCCACGTTTTATAGCCTCAACTGCTGTATTTTATATAAAGGCCACAAAATGAGTATGGTTACTGATGGAAATTGGTAAGACCTCAAGGACTCCTGCTTATTGAAATTGGAGATGGAGCAGTTTGAGAAATCAAACACCCAGGCTAAGAAAGGTGGGTAAGGAGTAAAATCCTCAGAACAGGTAGAATTTTTATCTGTAAAAGCCAGAAATTAACAAAGGAAAGGGAGGTTATATTTTCACTGGGGAAATTTGATTTCCAATATTACTTAGATATACTATAAGTAATAAAGTTTCTGTTACTTAAGAAAAGTGTTATTTTGTATGCAGGAGTCAGATATATGTGGTTTTAAAATATCCTTGTATTAAAGAATCTGTTTTTGTAGTTCTATTTGATTTGCTTCTATTTATCATGTGCCTACAATTTTTATATTAAAATACAGCAAAACTTGTTTGATTTTCTTTAGAATGCTTCTGTAAAGATCAATATTCAATGCAAGGGCCACTTGCAATAATTACAAAGTATCCATTTCAGTGGGAAAGTAAGAAGTTTCTTGCTTTGTAGAATGGTAGACTCCTTATTAAACAAATTCTAATCTTCCTCACAGTAATACATGACCTTGTTGCTTCACTATCCATCCAAAAATATTTTTAAGAATTCCTTCTAAGCCCTAGCAAATGATGAAGAACACCCCAGGAAAGTCAGAGCAGTTGTCAAGAAGTAGATTTATAATAAATGAGCTGAGTTTTGACAGAGCTACTTAAAACTTACATTTTTCAGAGTACTGTTTACAACCAGAAACACTGCAGTTGACCAGATACTGATTTCTAGATCACTCCTCCCTTGTGGATGGAAGGGCATCAGGTTCCCTGAGACTGAATTGTCCTTCTGTCAAAGTCAATTCCCCACGTGTATTGTAGCTAATGGATAAATAGTATGTAAACAAGCATTGTTAAGTTTATTTTGCTCATGAATAATAATAACAAAAGCTTTTCATACATTTCTGATTTTGCTCTGGAGCTGTGCAGTTACTCTGAGTACACATATTTAGCGACTTCCCTGGCAGTCTAGTAAGTTAAAATTCTGCTGTTCCACCACATGTGGCATGAGTTTGATCCCTTGTCAGGAAGCTGAGATTCTGCATGCAGGAATATATATATATAAAGAAAATGTGCTATGCTTGGCAGCTTCGGTCATGTCCAACTCTTTACGACCTGTGGACTGAAGCCTGCCAGGCTCCTCTGTCCATGAGATTCTCTGGGCAAGAATACTAGGGAGCATTGCTGTGCCCTCCTCCAGGGGATCTTCCCGACCCAAGAATTGAACCCATATCTACAGTGCCTCCTGCACTGCAGGCAGGTTCTTTACCCACTGAGCCACCTGGGAACCCCCATATATATATAATAAGTATGTATTAATAATAACCACATGACAGGATATATATATTATATATGTGTATATATAACCTGTTTAAAATTCAAACAGTTTTAAAAAACTGTTCGTGGAGAGATTATAAAATCTTAATACAAAGTCAAGCTAATCAGACTAATATATAATTTCCTGCTCAGTGTACAATCTGTGTAAAAAATCATAAAATAATTTGTAATTGTGCCCTAATGCTTTGCGGATGAGATAGAGTCCCTTAGAAAATGTTCATAGGTGTCTTTAAGTATCATTGTATATCCCATAACTTAAACTTAGATAATTGATTAGAGACCTGGGGAATGTTAACTAATGATTTAATGAAACCTTTTGGAACTAAATTAATGTTCATTAGTTGATAGAAAGAATACTCCTGAACTGAAACAATGGATATAGAAGTTAATTCAGTTAATCATGAGCATTTGTGAGACAGAACTCACCTCTCTTTATTTATTCATTTATTTATTTTTGGCTGCCCTGGGTCTTTGTCGCTGTCTGGGCTTTTCCCTAGTTGCAGTATGTGGGCTTCTTGTTACAGCAGCTTCTCTTGTTGTGGAGCACGGGCTCTAGTGTGCATGAGCTTCAGCAGCATGTTGAGTTCAGTAGTCACATCTCCCGGACTCCGGAGCACAGGCTCAGTAGTTGTGACACATGGGCTTAGTTGCTCCACAGCATGTAGCCTCTTCCCAGATCAAGGATGGTACCCATGTGTCCTGCATTGACAGGCAGATTCTTTACCACTGAGCCACCAAGGAAGACCCAAGAACTCATTTCTTAAATGAGAATTTTAGACATGAAACTTTTCCATCTACCACACCACTACCAAATTAATAGAAAAACACAAGTTGCTAATATGAATTGAGTACTTATCATGGTCTGGGTGAGATGCCAAGCTATCCTCAGGTGCTATTTTATTTACTACAACCAACTCATGAGGCAGAGAATGTTTTTCCCATTTGACTAAAGAGAAACACACTATTAGAATAAGAAATGGGCTAAAGTAGGTTTGTATTAACTAGAGCATCCTCTCATGAGAGGCATTACATACTTATTAGATCTCTGTAGTAGACACTTCTTGATTCCTGAAGAATCTGCTACTCAAGATGAATTTTGAGTCGGGGAGTGTGTGTAAAGTCATGTGAGTTGTGTTTTTCACATACAGCATTAGGTTTTCCTAACTTATTGCTTATTTTGTCTTTGGTTGAATTTAAGGACTCTTGGAAAAGATCAAGCTCTACCTTTCAAAGAAAACTTTGCCACCTCACACTGACCGTAGGAAGTTTGACCATGACTTTGCCATCTCCACTTCCTTCCATGGAGTCCACAACATTGTCCGGAATCCGAGTAGGATTCGCAAGGTGGTCTGGCTGCTGGTGGTCCTGGGTTCCATCAGTCTCCTCGTCTGGCAGGTATACAGCCGTCTCGTCAACTACTTCAGGTGGCCCACCACGACGTCTATGGAGGTACAGTATGTGGAGAGGATAGAGTTCCCAGCTGTGACCTTCTGCAATTTAAACAGGTAAAAACTACACTTTTAATAAGTCTCTGTAACTTTGCTAGGTATAATCTTTCTTGGATGACTGAAATAGTTTATTGTGTGCTATTTAATATATGCAAAACCACTCGTGGTCTTAAATTGTCTTAATGACAGAAATGTTGGGAGCTAAGATGCATATCTGGAGAAGGAAATGGCAATCCACTCCAGTATTCTTGCCTGGAGGATCCCATGGACTGAGAAGCCTAGTAGTT
Source organism: Aepyceros melampus (assembly GCA_006408695.1). NCBI lineage: Eukaryota > Metazoa > Chordata > Mammalia > Artiodactyla > Bovidae > Aepyceros > Aepyceros melampus. The sequence goes on along the minus strand of SJXQ01001597.1, from coordinate 98,370 downwards.
TACAGTCCATGGGGTCGCAAAGAGTTGGACACGACTGAGCGACTTCACCTCAAGAAGCATATTGATTTCTTCTCTATTTTCCTTTTTGTCTTCCTTTTTTTCCTCCACAATTATATGCTAGGCTAAGCACCAAACCCTGTGGTTAAATAGATGTACAAGTCTTTATCCTTGCATTTAAAAAGCTTGTTTCAATTAGTCAAAAAGAGAGAAACATCAGCAATCACAATGCAATATATATGGTGACTGTAGATTACATGAAAGGTATGTGCAAGGACTCTGCGAGCACAGAGGACGACAGGTGATGTCCCTGTCTAGGTGTCACAGAGTGTGAGTGTCAAAAGGTGGCCAGGCAGTTTGTAGGGGGAGATGAGGAATAACTTGAAGATGCAGGAAAACACTGTGCTAAAGCTGGAGATGTGAGATGTTTCTGTGTGTTCAGGATGAGATGCTTATTGTGATAGGAATTTGCCCAGCTCCACAGGCATGTGACCTGTGCCCACACTTGGTTTAGCACTCTGCTGCTATGGCACCCCTGACCACAACTCCCTCCAGAGATTTGCAAGTCCCTGGTTGTGTACCAGTCTCCTGTGGGGAGTAGGGAGGAAACTTCCCCATGAGGCCATTCATGAAAACCCTTGTTACTGCCTGTGGTCAAGCCTGAAATCCTGTACATGAGATTTTCACCTAGCAGGTGGGGGAGGTGGTTTCCTTCAGATTCACCACTATCAGCTATTTTGCCATGGACAAATCACTTCACCTTTGAAAGTTTCAACCCCTCTGTACAAAATGATGTAATATCTACTTGATGTATTTTCTGTTACATTAGTTCAGATAGTATATACACAATTTTGTCTCATCCTGGGGTGGTTCTTTGGACAGGTGTTCAGTGTGTGTGTGTTAATCACTCAGTTGTGTCTGACTCTTTGTGACTCCATGGACTGTAGACTGCCAGACTCCTCTGTCCATGGAATTCTCCAGGCACAAATACCGGAGCGGGTTGCCATTGCCTTCTCCAGGGGATCTTCCCAACCTGAGGATTGAACCTGGGTCTCCCAAATTGCAGGCAGATTCTTTACCATCTGAGCCACAAGGGAAGCACAGGGGTTCAATATATAGTTGATATTACAGCATGGGTAATAGTTAGATTTACTTCAAGATATGTGTCAAGGTGCCAAAGAGTAAAACTAAATCAAAGGCCCCACAAAGATATTCAATACAGTTGCACCATACTGTATTTTAAATGGCATGTGTTCTTTTTTAAAATTTTATTTATTAAAAAAATTTTTTAATTGTCTACTTATTTTTGGCGGCACCTGTCTTCATTGCTGTGTGTGGGTTTTCCCTACTTGCAGCCAGCAGAAGGCTACTCTCTAGTTGTGGAACACAGACTTCTCATTGTTGTGGCTTCTCTTGTTGTGAAGCACAGGCTCTAGGGTGGATGTGCTCAGTAGTTGCATCTTCTGGGTGCTGGAACGTGAGCTCAGTAGTTGCGATGCATGGGCTTAGTTGTCCTGCCACACAGGGGATCCCAGGGCAAGAATTGAATTCACATCTTCTGCATCGGCAGGCAGTTTTTTCAGCATTAGACCATGAGGGATGTCCAAATGGTGTATGTTCTAACAAAAGCAAAGGCTGGTTGAACATAGCCAATGTCAAAAAGAAATTTCACATATCATTTTGAGTATGCCAGTGTGAGGACCTTAACAGAAATTTTCCCGAGAGAAACAACCATAACTGGTACATTTTACTCAAAAAAACAACCATTTAGAAGCTAACCACCAAAATATAGAAGCAACTCCTACAACTCAATGAAATATTATTAGTGGTTAAAAAAAAATGAGCTATCAAGCCATAAATAGATGGAGGATCTTAAATAACAGTCAACATAAATTGCCCAACTTAGACATCAGACTTCAGTTCAGTTCAGTTTAGTGGCTCAGTCGTGTCTTACTCTTTGCAACCCCATGAACTGCAGCACACTAGGCCTCCCTGTCCATCACCAACTCCCGGGGTTTACCGAAACTCTTGTCCATGGAGTCAGTGATGCCATCCAGTAATCTCACCCTCTGTGATCCCCTTCTCTTCCTGCCCCCAATCCCTCCCAGCATCAGAGTCTTTTCCAATAAGTCAACTCTTCACATGAGGTGGCCAAATTATTGGAGTTTCAGCTTCAGCATCAGTCCTTCCAATGAAAACCCAGGACTGATCTCATTTAGGGTGGACTGGTTGGATCTCCTTGCAGTCCAAGGGACTCTCAAGAGTCTTCTCCAACACCACAGTTCAAAAGCATCAGTTCTTCAGTGCTCAGCTTTCTTCACAGTCCAACTCTCACATCCAACATGACCATTGGAAAAACCATAGCCTTGACTAACAGACCTTTGTTGGCAAAGTAATATCTCTGCTTTTCAATATGCTATCTAGGTTGGGCATAACTTTCTTTCCAAGGAGTAAGTGTCTTTTAATTTCATGGCTGCAATCACCATCTGTAGGGATTTTGGAGCCCAGAAAAATAGTTTGACACTGTTTCCACTGTTTTCCCATCTATTTCCCATGAAGTGATGGGACCAGATGCCATGATTTTACTTTTCTGAATGTTGAGCTTTAAGCCAATCATTTCACTCTCCTTTTTAACTTTCTTCAAGAGGGTTTTTAGTTTCTGTTCACTTTCTGCCATAAGGGTGGTGTCATCTGCATATCTGAGGTGATTGATATTTATCATGGCAGTCTTGATTCCAGCTTGCGTTTCTTCCAGTCCAGTGTTTCTCATGATGTACTCTGCATAGAAGTTAAATAAACAGGGTGACAATATACAGCCTTGATGTACTCCTTTTCTTATTTGGAACCAGTCTGTTGTTCCATGTCCAGTTCTAACTATAGCTTCCTGACCTGCATATAGGTTTCTCAGGAGGCAGGTCAGGTGGTCTGCTATTCCCATCTCTTTCAGAATTGTCCACAGTTTCTTGTGATCCACACAGTCAAAGGCTTTGGCATAGTCAGTAAAGCAGAAATAGATGTTTTTCTGGAACTCTCTTGCTTTTTCCATGATCCAGCAGATGTTGGCAATTTGATCTCTGGTTCCTCTACCTTTTCTAAAACCAGCTTGAACATCTGGAATTTCATGGTTCATGTATTGCTGAAGCCTGGCTTGGAGAATTTTGAGCATTACTTTACTAGCATGTGAGATGAGTGCAATTGTGTGGTAGTTTGAGCATTCTTTGGCATTGCCTTTCTTTGGGATTGTAATGAAACTGACCTTTTCCAGTCCTGTGGCCACTGCTGAGTTTTCCAAATTTGTTGGCATATTGAGTGCAGCATTTTCACAACATCACCTCTCAGGATTTGAAACAGCTCAGCTGGAATCCATGACCTCCACTGCTTTCTAAGGCCCACTGGATTTCACCTTCCAGGATGTCTGGCTCTAGGTGAGTGATCACACCATCATGATTATCTGGGTTATGAAGCTCTTTTTTGTACAGTTCTTCTGTGTATTCTTGCCATCTCTTCTTAATATCTTCTGCTTCTGTTTGGTCCAGACCATTTCTGTCCTTTATCGAGCCCATCTTTGCATGAAATGTTCCCTTGGTATCTCTCATTTTCTTGAAGAGATCTCTAGGCTTTCACATTCTGTTCTTTTCCTCTATTTCTTTGCATTGATCACTGAGGAAGGCTTTCTTATCTCTTCTTGCTATTCCTTGGAACTCTGCATTCAGATGCTTATATCTTTCCTTTTCTCCTTTGCTTTTCGCTTCTCTTCTTTTCACAGTTATTTGTAAGGCCTCTCCTCAGACAGCCATTTTGCTTTTTTGCATTTCTTTTCCATGGGGATGGTCTTGATCCCTGTCTCCTGTACAGTGTCACAAACCTCCAACCATAGTTCATCAGGCACTCTGTCTATCAGATCTAGTCCCTTAAATCTATTTCTCACTTCCACTGTATAATCATAAGGGATTTGATTTAGGTCATACCTGAATGGTCTAGTGGTTTTCCCCAATTTTTTTCAATTTAAGTCCGAATTTGGCAATACGGAGTTCATGATCTGAGCCACAGTCAGCTTCCAGTCTTGTTTTTGCTGACTGTATAGAACTTCTCCATCTTTGGCTGCAAAGAATATAATCAATCTGATTTCGGTGTTGATCATCTGGTGATGTCCATGTGTAGAGTCTTCTCTTGTGTTGTTGGAAGAGAGTGTTTGCTATGACCAGTGCATTCTCTTGGCAAAACTCTATTAGCCTTTGCCCTGCTTCATTCTGCATTCCCAGGCCAAATTTGCCTGTTACCACAGGTGTTTCTTGACTTCCTACTTTTTCATTCCAGTCCCCTATAATGAAAAGGACATCTTTTTGGGGTGTTAGTTCTAAAAGGTCTTGTAGGTCTTCATAGACCATTCAACTTCAGCTTCTTCAGCGTTACTGGTTGGGGCATAGACTTGGATTACTGTGATATTAAATGGTTTGCCTTGGAAACGAACAGAGATCATTCTGTCATTTTTGAGATTACATCCAGGTACTGCATTTCAGACTCTTTTGTTGACCACGATGGCTACTCCATTTCTTGTAAGGGATTCCTGCCCGCAATAGTAGATATAATGGTCATCTGAGTTAATTCACCCATTCTAGTCCATTTTAGTTAGCTGATTCCTAGAATGTCAACATTCACTCTTGCCATCTCCTGTTTGACCACTTCCAATTTAGCTTGATTCTTGGACCTGACATTCCAGGTTCCTATGCAATATTGCTCTTTCAGCATTGGACCTTTCTTCTATCACCAGTCACATCCACAGCTGGGTATTGTTTTTGCTTTAGCTCCATCCCTTCATTCTTTCTGAAGTTATTTCTTCACTGATCTCCAGTAGCATATTGGGCACTTACCAACCCAAGGAGTTCCCCTTTCAGTATCCAATCATTTGCCTTTTCATACTGTTCATGGGGTTCTCAAGGCAAGAATACTGAAGTGGCTTGCCATTCCCTTCTCCAGTGGACCACATTCTGTTAGACCTCTCCACCATGACCCACCCGTCTTAGGTGGCCCCGCAGGCATGGCTTAGTTTCGTTGAGTAGACAAGGCTGTAGTCTGTGTGATCAGATTGGCTAGTTTTCTGTGATTATGGTTTCCATGTGTCAGCCTTCTGATGCCCTCTCACAACACCTATCATTTTACTGGATTTCTCTTACCTTGGACATGGGGTATCAGACTTAGCAGACATCAAAGCAGCTATTATAATACAAATAACTGAAGAAATGGTGATTGAAGACATAAAGGAAGATATACTGTCTCATCAAGCAAACAATATCAGTAAGGACAGAAATTATACAAAGAACCAAAGGGACATTCTGGTTTTGAAAAGTGTAATAACTGAAATGAAAAATTCACTACATCCAGTAAGGGACTCAGCAATTGGTTTGAGTGGCTGAAGAAAGAATCAATGAACTTGAAGATAAATTAACAAAGTATGTGAGATGAGAAACAGAGAGAAAAACTAATGAAGGAAAGTGAAAAGAGCCTCAGAGAAATGGGAGATACTAAAAAACATTAAAATATATGTAAAATGGGAGTACCAGAAGAGAGAAAATACAGTAGAAATTTCTCTTTTTAATATATTGTGTCAAAACTCCCCAAATTTGCACAAACATGTATCTTTAAATTGAAGATAAAATAAAAACATTCAGAGAGAATTCATTCTAGCAGACCCATCACACAGGAAATACTAAAAAGTTCTTCAGACTTAAAGCAAGTGAACTCAGAGAGTTTTCAAATCCATATGAAAAACTAAAAACACCTGTAAATATACTTTTGCAATTTTAAAAGACATTATAAATGTGTGTTTATTCTTCTTTCTTCTCTTGCTTGTTTTAAAATGCAAGTATGTAATACTTAGGCCCATAATACCTATAGATCACTCTACATAACAGCAGATTATACTCTTCTCATGTGCGAATGGAACACTTTCTAGGGCAAGTTGTAGCAAGACCATAAAATAAGCTTCAATACATTTAGAAGATTTGCAATCATTCAGAGTATGTTTATCAAATACAACAGAGTGAAATAAGCAGTCAATAATAGGAAGAAATTAGGGATATTAACTAATATATAGATATTAAACAGCACACACAAAATAACCAATGAAAGAAAAAAATCACATGGTGTTAGACAATACTCTGAGATGAATGAAAAAACACACAGGGTACCTAAACTTACATTTGCAACTCAAGCAGTGCTGATCGGGAAATGCATGGATTAAAAAAAGAATGATCTCAAGGCAAATATGTAATACCCTATAATTTAAGTACTTTCATGTTTTTATTAAATTTTTATTTGTATAAAAGTTTATTTTGCATAATTCAAATCTCAAATCAATGATTTAAACTCTGATGTTGGATGGTGGCATTAAGGAAAAACTGATGGTGTACGCTGCAGTTAGATATAGTAATATCCAGATGAAAAATGAGATTCAATAGTATAGAAACTAAAATTGTAGAGAGGAAAATTATTAATTATAAGAAAATTACTCTTTCTTAGGTAACAACTAATACATCATCAATACTGTGGTGGTTAGAGACATCTTCAACTCTCAAAGTCTGATTTTACAAATAGATATTTTGAATGTCAGTTCACCAGCATCTCACCAATACTCTTTAGCCAATGACTGATGGATCAGGAAAAGAACTTAGGTTGTGCACTCCCCTGTTCTCACAGCCAGTGGTCTTCAAACATTTTCCCTCATGTTCCATATAAAGGAAGTTTGAAATACTATGTATTTCAGTTGCAAATTTTAAATTGGCAGCTAAAATTTTAACCACAACTTTAAATAACTTAATGTCTTAGTTTCAGGAGATCAAAATAAATATGAGATAAATAAATATTATGAGATAAATAAATATTATGAGATAAAATATGATGAGGATTGACTATTAAGAATAAATGTTTATGATTTTATAAATATTTAATTACTTCATTGATAAAAATCATGTAAATTTTAACCTGTGTACATTTTTTAATTGGAGAAGGAAATGGCAACCCACTCCAGTACTCTTGCCTGGAAAATCTCATGGATGGAGGATCCTGGTCAGCTACAGTCCATGGGATCACAAAGAGTCGGACACGACTAAGTGTCTTCACTTCACTACACTTCACATTTTTTAATATTGCAATAATCTGGAATTTGCACACAACAACCCAGTTTCATTTAAAATAATGTGCAGGAAATCCAAAAAAGAAGGAGTACTAATTTGCTTTTGTGTACAGTAGAAATTAACAAAATGTTATAAAGCAACTATACTCCAATAAAAATTTTAAAACCCTATGTTTTAGTAACTCAGAAAATAAAAATGAAATGACAAATTTTATCATATTACTTCAACTTTTCTCAATTCAGAGGATCTAGTAGGGGCTCAAATACCTATGTTTAATGCCAAGCTTGACCCTAGCCAGAAATATGTGCATAACAGGAAAGGTAAAGTTTAAGGAGCTTTGATTAATTCTTAGAGGAGTCTTCCACCAATGTTTGCCTGTTACGGGCCTTGAGATTGCTATACACCAGGTGCATTATATGCTAAGATTTGTAATGATTGACAGGTAAAAACTCTTTCATAAATTGGAGAAGAATCTTTGTGGATGTTTCTTTTTATTTTTTATTTATGTTTTATTAGTATATGTAATTTTATTAGTTAATTTTAAAATCTTTTTCCTTTTCCTTTTTTTTTTTTTACTTTACAATATTGTATTGGTTTTGCTATACATCAACATGAATCTGCCACAGGTGTACACGTGTTCCCCATCCTGAACCCCCTTCCCTCCTCCCTCCCTGTACCATCCCTCTGGTTCATCCCAGTGCACCAGCTCCAAGCATCTTGTATCCTGCATCGAACCTGGGCTGGTGACTCATTTCATATATGATATTATACATGTTTCAATGCCATTCTCCCAAATCTTCCTACCCTCTCCCTCTCCCACAGAGTCCAAAAGACTGTTCTATACATCTGTGTCTCTTTTGCTGTCTCGCATACAGGGTTATCATTACCATCTTTCTAAATTCCATATATATGTGTTAGTATACTGTATTGGTGTTTTTCTTTCTGGCTTACTTCACTGGGTGTTTCTTTTTAAATGCTGAGTTAGGGCAGAGGATCTGGAAATTGATTCTAACACACATACACTTGGGTCTATTTTGATGGAGCTCAACAAAGGACTGAGTGAGGCATCAGCGTGGACTTGAAATGAAGCTTACTCATTTGGGTCATATAATTTGGGGAAATGTACTGAGAGGTACTAACACACCTAAGAAAAACGGGTTTAGTACTTGGTTATCAGTTATTAAACTGTTTAACCATATCGTATTTTTATTGTTTTGTTTGACTAGACTTATCGGTATAGGAAATGAAAGAGTAAGACAAGCTATCACTAAACAAGGTTTCTGAAAAATTATATTTGGAAGAGTTTTGGAGCTTGAATTAGAGTTGAAAATAAACTTGGGCAAAACACTTAGATTTTATGCTAAACAAAAATGTCTCACAAAATTTATCACTTCCTTTGTTCCAAATACTGTTGTACTTTATTCACTAAGTTTAATTCATCCACCTAAATTACTCCATGATCTAACTATTAATAGTATAAAAAAAAGTTCTAAAATAATGTTCTAAAATGCTCTCCTCTTTAACCTTTTAATATATTGTGCTCAGATCTCCTACACCTGTAACAATTTCTTCATTTCTCTGCATAATCATCATGAAAAGAATGCAGTGAACATTGTATGAGGTGGTGTGGGCTCAATCTGTGTAGGATTCCAAGGTCGCAGAGCTTTGGAGCAGATCCTTGGTCCCCTGTCGGTCAAAGAGTTAGAGGATGATCTTTTTTTTTTTTTTTGGCCACACCGCACTGCATGTGGGATCTTAGTTCCCTGACCAGGGATTGAACCTGTGAGCCCTGCAGTGGAAGTACCAAGTCCTAACCACTGGTCCACTAGGGAAGTCCCCGGTCAAAGAGTTAGAAACCTGAAGTCAGCCAAAGGTTCATCCCTCTGTTTAGAGCAAGCATTTCTTCTTCACAAAATCTGTTACTAGTGTAGGTTTTTAACTCCCCCAAACATCACTAAAAAAACTTTTGCCCAAGAAAATCAAGGTTGTTAAATATATTCTAGTTAGATAAAATACCACAAGGGTGGAGGCCTAATAGTGTCTCTGAAGAAAAAGGAGTTCAAAAAGAATATTTATAGGGTTTTGGGACCTGGGTCAATGGTTTTAAGAGAGGTCTTGCAAGGCTTAGAGCTAGTTACCTAAGGTATTCTATTAAAAACTGGTCAAAAAAACTGTTTTGCATCTCTAAAAGGATGTGATGTTGGTTTGGTTGTTTTGTTTTGTTTTTCCTGTTTTTGGTTTTGTGTATGTCCCACCTTAACTGAGAAAGGTTTTAATGTGACTGTTCTGAGAATGAAAAATTACATTACAGATAATACAAAAGGAAAGTGAAAATAAAATATAGATTTTGTGACATAGAAGAAAGTCACACACAAACCATGCACAGCATGCTCCTGTATGCTCACCAAGAATGAAATGTAAGTTGCTCTTTGCGACCCCATGGATTATACATTTCATGGAATTCTCTAGGCCAGAATACTGGGGTGGATAGCCATTCCCTTCTCCAGGAGATCTTCCCAACCCAAGGATCAAACCCAGGTCTCCCACACTGCAGGCAGATTCTTTACCAGTTGGGTATGTATTTTATTCTGTGCTGTCTGGCATCCAATTTGAGGAGAGGAAGTGTGTTCCATTTCAAATTGTGTAATAATATAATATAACATCCAAAATATGAAAATCACATATTGAAAGAAGTTAAGGTATGAAAATAAAGAACCATACAGAATGCAAAGCAGAAACTGTCCAGCAAAAGAAAAGAATTACAAGGGACTTATTAGGGCAAACACATTACTTCTGCTTTGATTGCCAGCAAGTTTCTTTGACAATAATGAGGCATTTATTTAAAAAATATTTACCTTACACCCTTCCTTCTAAATACGTTAGGAAAAATAGTTTAATCATCTAAATGATTGTTTGACGTGTTGTTAAAATATATCAATATATTAACCTTCATCATTGGTGTATTAACAAATACCAGTTTCATAAGTGAGGCAGCTGTGTGACAGTGAGGTGAGAAAATGCACTGTCATAGCCTTAAGACTGTGATGGTCAGGGCTCCATCCAAGAAGCAAAACCACTGTGGATGGCAGAAAACCAGGAGTTTATTATAGGGATCAGCCCACTGAACCATAGGGGCTGAGTAAGCAGTCTTTGCAGGTCTGTTGCTTCTGTTTCTGGTGTTGGATCTGAAGTTAGCAGGATCTGTGCTTAGAAAGGAAGATAAGAAAGCTATGGTACATATACACAATGGAGTTTTACTCAGCCATTAAAAAGAATACAGCTGAATCAGTTCTAATGAAGTGGATGAAACTGGAGCCTATTATACAGAGTGAAGTAAGCCAGAAAAAAAAAAAAAAAAATCTAGATGTCCATCAGCAGATGAATGGATAAGAAAGCTGTGGTACATATACACAATGGAGTATTACTCAGCCATTAAAAAGAATACATTTGAATCAGTTCTAATGAGGTGGATGAAACTGGAGCCGATTATACAGAGTGAAGTAAGCCAGAAAAAAAAAAAAAAAAACCAAAACACCAATACAGTATACTAACACATATATATGGAATTTAGAAAGATGGTAACGATAACCCTGTATGTGAGACAGCAAAAGAGACACAGATGTATAGAACAGTCTTTTGGACTCTGTGGGAGAGGGAGAGGGTAGGAAGATTTGGGAGAATGGCATTGAAACATGTATAATATCATATAAGAAATGAATCGCCAGTCTAGGTTCAATGCAGGATACAGAATGCTTGAGGCTGATGCACTGGGATGACCCAGAGAGATGGTATGGGGAGGGAGGTGGGAGGGGGGTTCAGGATTGAGAACACTTGTACACCCGTGATGGATTCATGTTGATGTATGGCAAAACCAATACAGGATTGTAAAGTAAAATAAAGTAAATAAAATAAAATAAAAGTATTGGCCAAAAAAAAAATTGAGAAAAGAAGATAGATTTGAAACAAACATGAGCTGGGAATGCGTGTTTCATCTCCGATCCTGGTGGTGCAGAAGGAGTTGGCATCTTTTTTCAGATTGCACCCTTGCTTGACCCAGGAGCAGAAGCTGTCTGAGGAGACTGGACAGGGCTTGGGGAACTGCCCAGTGCAGACAAGCTGGGGTCGCAGATCCACATGTACAATGTACAGAACAACCACAACTCCACTCTGCAATGAACTGCAGGTTGCAACCAGATGCAGACAAGAGGGAGAGGTTTAGCAGTGCAGTTGAGGCAGCCACACAGATTCAGCACAGAGAATAGCGGGGCTTGGATGTGAACCCTGGAAATCTGCTTCCTATAGTGTTAACAATTCCTAACACCTCTCTCAGTGTTGGGTTGTGAAGATCCATTTGGATGTATCCAGAGCAAGGTCTGGAAGGTGTTCTAGGTAAATGAAACTATATGTAGAAATTTAAGGTAGATTGCAGCAGGTGACAAAGACCTCTTAGTAGTCCAATTTTGCTTGAATGTGTTACAAATGAGGTAAAATATAGGAGATAGGAGGAGAAGATGATAGAGGTCAGATACCATCTTTGAGATAACAAGTGTTTATTATTCTAAGTATGCCTTTATTCCCACAAATAGGTTCCAAGCAGAAGCTGCAGCCACATTTGGCATTATTTTTTTCTTATGGAATATTGTATCCAAAGTCCTTCATCTTCAGGAAATCAGTACCAATTCTACTGGCTCTAAAGAGGCTATTGATTTCCTCGCAAGTGAGCGAAACTTCAGCATTACAGAGTTTGTCAAGGAAAATGGTTTTTATCTCAACAGCAGCACATTGTTAGAATGTGAATTTTTTGGAAAGCCATGTGGCCCAGAGGTAATGTTGCAGTATTTCTTCAAATTTCATCAATATAAGAAGCTACTTCTTTGTATTATTTTGCATTGAGGTAAAGTTTACTCCCATGGGGAATCAGTTTAAATTTGCTCCAAGATCACATGTCCTTAGCTCAGCCTTATGATATCAGGAGGTGTGAATACACATGGGACATGCCTCCTTTTTCATACAGTTAGATAAGGAAAGATAGAAGACAGAAATATTTGGTGATATTTCTTGCAGGATTGTTCTTAGAGGGAAACCCCTATCTGTGGTTCCAAGTCTCAGCTGAGGATTCCACCAACCATAGGTTGAGCTGTACTGTGGTGGGTATTTATTTTAAAACAATGAGTCTATGCAGTTCAAATCCCTGTTGTTCAAGGGTCAACTGCATATAAAAATCTCTCAACTAGATAATCAGATACAAATTGACAGGTGCATTTTACAAAAAAAAATGAAAGCTGTTTTTGGAATAGACTAAAACCGCCAGATTTCTATTCTTCCTGCTGTTTTTGCTTCTCACTCAGCACTATGATTAGTTTTAGGCATTTAAACTTTGAAAGGACCAAAATACTCACCTGATTGTGTTTTCTTTTGTTTATTTTCATATTGGAGGATTTTGCACATGTCTTCACTGAATATGGAAACTGTTTTACCTTTAATCATGGTGAAACTATCCAAGCGAAGGAAAAAGTGAGTGTTTCTGGAAGAGGCTTACACTTGCTCTTCAATGTCAATCAGGTATTGAATTTCTTTAAACTTCACAAGGTTCAAGGCAAACAAGAATGCACAGGAGTTTCAGGATGCTGTGCCCTGCTGAATCGTTCCCATATGTCTTTTTTTTTTTTTTTTTAAATTAATTTAGTCTCGACTCCCAGGATGAAACTACAGACTTGGAGATTGAAAAGGTTTAGAGGAATAACCTGGGCATTTTTAGCTATATTACTTACTGTCATATTTATGATGCTGGAAATGTTCATGTCAGAAAACAAGGAAACTAAAGATTTCTAAATCTCAATGTATATAGTAATTTAAGACCTATGAATTTTTAATGTTCAGATAATGGTTAGATTTTCATGAAAATAGGCAATATGTTTTAGAAAGAAGCCATACAGAGATATTTGACAAACCATAGAAATCTATAGTCTGAAAGGTAATGAAAAATATTGCTTTGCAAAATTGTATCAGTGGGTTTTGCCTAAACCAGTTTTGTAAATTTGTTATTGCTGTAAGTAGATTCTAAGCGTTTAGACCTAGGTGGCAGCTGTCCAGGCTCCTAAGAAATTCAGAAGTGTTCCCTCAAGACTACCTGTTATAACTCTCACCCAAGGCTGATTCTCACCCTCTGTCTTGCACAATCATTTGCAGTGTTACACACTTAGAGGTATTCTGCTCCATTGTTATGATTTGGTAAATGAAGATTTGAAATGCTATTGAATGAAGTATTCAGAATCACACAATTAATGGCAGAGATTAAAAATAAAGGTAGCATCCCTGAATTTCACCAAACTATTCCCCAATCCAAGTGAACAAGGCGATTGGTTACTTTCCAGGAATTTCTCCTAAGCCACGCTTCATAGTTTCCCCTGTATTCCATTTAAGAGTCCACAGCACTCCACATTGTGATACACACAGCCAGACTTGTATATCTAGTTCATTGATATTTTCAAGTTATTTAAATATAAGCCATATGTTCACTTCAAATATTATATAATAACTTCTATACATGAACCATGAACTCCCTGATGTTCAAGCTGGTTTTAGAAAAGGCAAACGAACCAGAGATCAATTGCCAACATCCACTGGATCATGGAAAAAGCAAGAGAGTTCCAGAAAAACATCATTTCTGCTTTATTGACTATGCCAAAACCTTTGACTGTGTGGATCACAATAAATTGTGGAAAATTCTGAAAAAGATGGGAATAGCAGACCACCTAACCTGCCTCTTGAGAAATCTGTATACAGGTCAGGAAGCAACAGTTAAAACTGGACATGGAAAGCAGACTGCTTCCAAATAGGAAAAGGAGTATGTCAAGGCTGTCTATTGTCACCCTGCTTATTTAACTTATATGCAGAGTACATCATGAGAAACGCTGGACTGGAAGAAACACAAGCTGGAATCAAGATTGCTGGGAGAAATATCAATCACCTCAGATATGCAGGTGACACCACCCTTATGGCAGGAAGTGAAGAGGAGCTAAAAAGACTCTTGTTGAAAGTGAAAGAGGAGAGTGAAAAAGTTGGCTTAAAGCTCAACATTCAGAAAATGAAGATCATGGCATCTGGTCCCATCACTTCATGGGAAATAGATGGGGAAACAGTGGAAACAGTGTCAGACTTTATTTTGCNTCTAGAAGAGGCAAATCTATAGAGACAGAAAACAAATTAGTGGTTGCCCTGGGCTAATGGGGGTGGGGTGTCTGAATGAAACGGGGAATGATTGCTGGTTGGGATTCTTTTGAGATGATGAAAATGTTCTGAAAGTTGTTGTGGCCATGGTTGCACAACCCTGTGAATATACTAAAAACCACTGAATTATACATATTAAATGGGTGAGTTGATGGTGTGTGAATTCTATCTCAATAAAACTGACATTTTCTTAAGTAAAGCTGCAATTTTTAAAAAGTAACTGGTTAGAACAGATAGCATGCATACTTTAAACATTAGAATGCTGAAGAATACTGAAGAAGTCTCTAGAGTTCTAGAGATAGTAGATAGACTTCTCATAGTGATAATTCAGCAGGAAGGCATGTCATAAATGTCCACATGCCTAAAGTGATTGCTGGTTGGGATTCTTTTGAGATGATGAAAATGTTCTGAAAGTTGTTGTGGCCATGGTTGCACAACCCTGTGAATATACTAAAAACCACTGAATTATACATATTAAATGGGTGAGTTGATGGTGTGTGAATTGTATCTCAATAAAACTGACATTTTCTTAAGTAAAGCTGCAATTTTTAAAAAGTAACTGGTTAGAACTGATAGCATGCATCCTTTAAACATTAGAATGCTGAAGAATACTGAAGAAGTCTCTAGAGTTCTAGAGATAGCAGATAGACTTCTCATAGTGATAATTCAGCAGGAAGGCATGTCATAAATGTCCACATGCCTAAAAACAGAGCCTCAAAACAAACAAAGCAAGAACTGAAGGAACCAAAGGTAGAAACATGGAAATTTTAAACACCACTTTCTTAACAGGTAATAGAAGTAGATCCAAAGTGGGAGGGGGGCAGGGATATAAATAATGTACACAGTACCATCAACCACCTGGTCTAAAATAAATATGCTGAGGACCGACACATGTACACTAGTTAGTTAGTTAAGTCGCTCAGTCGTGTCCGACTCTGTGCGACCCCATGGACTGTAGCCCACCAGGCTTCTCCGTCCATGGGATTCTCCAGGCAAGAGTACTGGAGTGGATTGCCATTTCCTTCTCCAGGGTATCTTCCTGACCCAGGGATTGAACCCAGGTCTCCCGCATTAGAGGCAGACGCTTTAACCTCTGAGCCACCAGGGAAGCCCACTCTTTGCTCTAAGTAAACACATGTACACTACTGACGTATAAAAGAGATCACTAATGAGAACGTACTGTATAGCTCAGGGAGCTCTATCCAATGCTCTGTGGTGACTTAAGTAGGAAAAGAAATCTAAAAAAGAGGGGATATATGTATACATATAACTGATCCACTTTGCTGTACAGCAGAAACTAAAGTAAGATTGCAAAGCAACTCTACTCCAATAAAAATTAATTTTAAAATACGTTGAGTATAACAAGCAGTGGTTAAGCATTCACTTCATAATAATTTTTTGTCTCCTTGGAACCTCTAAGGATCTTTCAGTGGTCTGAAACCTTTCTTTAAGATTTCCTATTATCTTCTTTCCTCTTGTTATTTATGTATTTACTCTGAGCTGTGCCAGGTCTCCGCGGCCGCACATGAGCCTTCTCTGGCTGCGGCAAGGGGCGGGGGGCACTCTCTGGTTGCAGTGTGCGGGGTTCTCGTTGCGGGGGCTTCTCTGGCTGTGCAGCCCTGGCTCTAGTATACCCACAAAGAAAGATGTAACACTTTCTTGGGAGAGAAGATCAATTCTGATCCAATTTTAAAATGTATCTATAGAACAATAGCAAAAGTTTCTTTATTAAGAACTACTCTAACTGATGTTCAAAACTCACATGGAAAAATAAAAGTGAAAGAAAAAAACAAGAAAATTCTGAATAGTGGAGGTATTAAAGCCTCTCATTTATAGTAAGATATTGAAACATATTTAAACCTATAGAAATGTTTAGAAAATGTGTGGTAGTAAAATCTAAATAGATCTGTGAAATCTCTAGAAATAGAGCCAAATGGAATTTAATATGTAATAAAGTGGCATTTTATGATAGGAAAAAATCCACTATAACTTAAATCTAAAGAGAAATTAAAAATTGGTCAAAGTAGTTAGCAACATGTATCATAGGTAAACATGTATATAAAGATATTCTGTGAATCAGTAAGATAATATCTAATAATCCAAAAGTGTGGTGAGTAAAGGACATGAAATACTTTACAAAGAAATTCAAATGGCACTTTGATATACCTAGAAATGTTTAACATTTATTGTATTAAAAAAAAAAAACTTGAAACTAACAAAAACTATTTTTACTTATAATTTGCTGCTGCTAAGTCGCCTCAGTCATGTCCGACTCTGTGCGACCCCAGAGACGGCAGCCCACCAAGGTCCCCCATCCCTGGGATTCTCCAGGCAAGAACACTGGAGTGGGTTGCCATTTCCTTCTCCAATGCATGAAAGTGAAAAGTCAAAGTGAAGTCACTCAGTTGTGTCCGGCTTCCAGCGACCTCATGGAGTGCAGCCTACCAGGCTCCTCTGTCCATGGGATTTTCCAGGCAAGTGTACTGGAGTGGGGTGCCATTGCCTTCTCCTTATAATTTGGCAAGTAACAAAAAAGTTGAAAGTCTTTATGTGGCATAAGTGCAGATAAATACATATTTGCATACTTTGTTCATGGGAATGTAAAATGTATTTTTTACATTCTCACTATGGGAAATTTGGAAACATTTATTTAAAAATAACTATGGGTATACCATTTTGGCAGGGAAATTTTACTTCCAGAAATTATTTTTTTCCACATACATGCACATGTGTGCAAATACAAATTTTGAAGCTATTCACTGCATCACTATAGTAAACAGCTGTTAAAACGATATTTATAGCTGATGCTCAAACAGGACAAGCTTGAACAGGACAGGTCACCTGACTTGCAGACTTTTTCAGTAGTGAATACCACAGCACTATGTGACCTATGGTTGATTGAATCTATAGATGCAAATTATGGATGCAGAGAAACCAAGTGTACCTACGTTATAAATAGATTTTTAGATTCTGTGAGGGTCAAAGCCCCAACCCCTACATTGTTCAAGGGTCAACTGCATGCCCTTATATATTCTAGCATTGAATAATCTCAACTAAATATCCTCCAGGGAAAAAAATAATAACAAGATATAGAATGGTCTATATAATATACTACACTGTATAAAGAAAGGATATAGCAGAATAGTTAGACCTCGCTCAGATGCCTAGGCTCTGCCACTTGCCAATTTTAAGTTCCTCAGTTTATCAATATGTAAAATGGGCATAATAGTAGTTCCTAGGTCATAAACACTGTTGCAAAAATTAAATAAATTAATATATAAGTAAGACAAAGACTATTAGTTGATCCCCAAATACATTTCCTCTTCACTCTGGTACACACTAGACAATATTTGCAGCCTCCGTTTACAGTGAGATGAGGATGTGACTGAATTCTAGTCAGCAATTGGCAGGCATGGTCCATTAAAGCCTCTTACATTCTGTCTTCTGTGCTCTTCGTCCTTTTGCCAGGTCAGTCTCATGACACAGCCTGGAGACTGCAAAGCCTGTCTAATGGAGGGTCCCTTCAAGATTGACTGTGCTCACCACACATGCATTGATGACTTTAGAGAGCATTCTGTTGGGTTTGAAGAATAATAACTTTTTAGGGTCAATTGTTATGGAAGTCTCTTACTATTTGTTGCCATTACCAATGATTACTGTTTCAGTTATTAGCACATATATCTGAAAGATACATAAGAAATTAATAATAGAGTTTGCCTCTTGCAAAGGGGATGATGCAACCTTTTAAACATCTTGAATTTTGTGCATTTGCATGTCTTGCAGATGTCACATCCATATTAGTGAATAGCTTGAACTGTGTTATGATCAATTAGCCTTGAAGTCTCAGAGTCGTAACACATCTGTGGTTTCTTTCTTATTGACATCAAAGTCTGATGTGGACCAGAAGACTCTACTGCCTGCAGGACCTCCACAAGGTGACTTAAGAACACAGACTGTTTCCATCTGCCAACTCCTTCATTTACTGCAGTACCCATGGGAGAAAGAGGGATGGGAAAGGCACAGCCTATTTTAACTGCAATCATGATCACATTTCAGTGACATGACCCCAGCGGGATGTGATAACTGGGAAATGTAGTTCAGCCATGTACTCTGAAAAATTAAAGTTCTTGATGAACACTTATGCTCCTGCACGATGTCTTGGGAACTCTGACAATCAGGAAGAAATAGGCTGAGGGCACTTTCTTAGTCATTTGCCATCTCACCATGTTTCTTTTAACAAATTTAGGAAATGGCTCCTAGTACAGTAGTGCAAAGCTTAATCAAATAACTAACAATAATGATAAGCATTAGAGTTTATAATCTTTATATTTTATACTCTGTGGGAAGTATACATTCTATTTTAATCTTTGTCTTCAGTATGTCAGCAAATTTGGAAAACTCAACAGTGGCCACAGGAATGGAAAAGGTCAGTTTTCATTCCAATTCCAAATAAGGGTAATGCCAAAAAACATTCAAACTACCATACAGTTGCACTTATTTCACATGCCATCAAGGTTATACTCAAAATCCTTCAAAATAATAATAATAAAATAATTTTTTTTAATCCTTCAAGTTAGGCTTCAGAAGTACCTGAATCAAGAACTTTCAAATGTATAAGCTGGCTTTCAAACAGACAGAGGAACCAGAAAGCATATTGTCAACATTCATTGGATATGGAGAAAGCAAAGAAAGTCCAGAAAAACATCTACTTCTGTATTATTGACTATGAAAACCTTGTACTGGGTAGATCACAACAAACTCTGGAAACTTCTTAAAGAAATAAGCATACAAGACCACATTACCTGTTTCCTGAGAAACCTATATGCAAATCATGAAACAACAGTTAGAACCAGACATGGTACAAATGACCAGTTCAAAATTGGGAAAGGAGTATGAAAAGACTGAATATGGTTAACTATTTAGTTAATGTCTATGCAGAATACATTATGTGGAATGTTGGGCTGGATGAACCATAAGCTGGAATCAAGATTGCCAGGAAAAATATCAACAACCTCACACATGCAGATGATATCACCTTAATGCAGAAAGTGAAGAGGAACTAAAGAGCCTCTTGATAAGTGTGAAAGAAGAGAGTGAAAAAGTTGGCTTATAGCTCAACATTCTAAAAAACCAAGATCTTGGCATCCAGACCCATCACTTCAAGGCAAATAGAAGGGGGAAAAGTGGAAACAGTGACAGATTTCATTTTCTTGCTCTCCAAAATCACTACAGTCTCTGGTTGCAGCCAATAAACTTAAATACCCTCATTTCTTGGAAAGAAAGCCATGACAAACCTCAGTTCAATTCAGTTCAGTTCAGTCATTCAGTCATGTCTGACTCTTTCCAACCCCATGAGCTGCAGCACACCAGGCCTCCCTGTCCATCACCAACTCCCAAAGTTTACTCAAATTCACGTCCATTGAGTTGGTGATGCCACCCAAGCGCCTCATCCTCCGTTGTCCCCTTCTCCTTCCACCTTCAATCTTTCCCAGCATCAGGGTCTTTCCCAATGAGTCAACTCTTCCTATCAGGTGACCAATCAGGTGATTCAGCTTCAGCATCAGTCCTTCCAATGAATATTCAAGACTGAATATTCATGAACAGTATAAAAACTAGTATGAACAGTATGACAAACCTAGACAGCATATGAAAAAGCAGAGATATCACTTTGTTGACAAAGGTCTGTATCATTTAACTATGGTGTTTCAATAGTCATGTATGGATGTGTGAGTTGGATCATGAAGAAGGCTGAGCACCAAAGAATTGATGCTTTCAAATTGTGGTGCTGTAGAAGACTCTTGAGAGTTCTTTGGACTGGAAGGAATTCAAACCAGTCAATTCTAAAGGAAATCAACCCTGAATATCCATGGAAGGACTGATGCTAAAGCTCAAGCTCCAATCCTTTGGTCACCTGATGTGAAGAGCCAGCTCATTGGAAAAGACCCTTATGCTGGGAAAGATTGAAGGCAAAAGGAGAAGGGTGTGACAGAAGATGAGATGATTAGAGATAGTGTCACCAACTCAGTGGACATGAATTTGATCAAACTCTAAGAGACAGTGGAGGAAAGGAGAGCTGATGTTCTACAGTCTGTGGGATCACAGAGTTGGACATGACTTGGAGACTGAACCACAGCAATGGTGTTAGAGCATGTTCTACTTTCATTATTTTACATTAATTGTCCAGTTTTCCCAGCACAGAGTAATGATAGTAAAATGAATCAAAATATTGGAAAAAGATGGAGGCACAGATCAAGAAGATACAAGAAACATTTAACAAGGATCAAGAACATTTAAAGAACAAAAAGCAATGAACAATACAATACCTGAAATGAAAAATACAACAGGAAGAATAAATAGCAGAAAAGCAAGTGAGTTAGAAGACAGAGTGTAGGAAATCACTGCCACAGAACCGAATAAAGTATTTTTTTTTTTAATGAGGACCATTTCAGAGACCTCTGGGAAATGTTAAATACACCAATATTCATATTATAAGAGTCCAAGAAGAAGATAAATAAAAAGGGTTTGAGAAAACATTTAAAGATATGATAGCCAAAACCTTCCCTAACCTGAGACAGGAAACACTCACTCAAGTCTAGGAAGTACAAAGAATCCCATACAGGATAAACTCAAAAGAAGAACATGTTGAGACTCACATTAGTCAAACTGACAAAAATTAAAGTAAAAAAAAAAATATTAAAAGTAACAAGGGAAAAGGAGAAACAACATAGGAGGTATTCTCAGGATTTTGAAGATAGGCGAGCAGTCAGAAATATTTGCTTAGACAGAAACTTCATCAGGGAGCTAAGAACCAGTATTATATGTAATGTCTATTGATTTACTGATACTATCTTTTTTTTTTTAATTGAAAGGTAATTGCTTACAGAATTGTGTTGACTTCTGCCAGAAAAACTTTGAGACTGAAAAATTCTAACTTACATTTGTCTTTTTCATTTGCTATCTCATTTTAAAAAATGATTAATGTCTATATTGTCAATTATGATATATAATGCATTTTTTAATACTGCAGATGGCCACGTTCCTGCTGACAATTTCATTGGGCCATCCTCTGATGGAGGGTTTTGGGTGAATTTGGCATCTCCCCCACCCCCTGACCATTGCAGAGTGATGATGGATGGGCTGAGTCAGAAAGAGTCTGTTTAGGGAAAGAGGGGCAGGCAGTAACATTCTCCTTGGATAAACTGTAAACACCTCATATCTGCCAGTAGAAACAACAGGACCCAGACATGTGCAATGGAGTGATGCCTTGGACCCTGGTGACTTATCATCACAGAGCTCGGTCCTAGATGTCCACAAACCTGCCCCTCTGGTTTCTGGAGTTACAGACGGGACGCCTGTGCATGGGCAATTTACTCCTTCAGTCTGGTCTCAGATTGTCACTCCACTTCCCAGCCTTTGGTCCAGAGCCTATTTCCCACTGACCTGGCTGGCCCTCTGGGACAGGACACCGTGGCACTGTGACTGGAGTAGGGAGCAATGGTGAGGAGTCCAAGATCATTGAGCTTTGCTTGATAGGTGGTGTGAGACAAATTCCTTAGGGCTGAGTTTTGGACAGGGGTCTCCAGTACCCAGGGCACTGTGTGTATCTCATCCCAGGACGCTTCTGGGGACCACCCTAGAACTCCCAAGACGCTACGGGACTGGGCTTCCTCTGGGAAGACTATGGCGGCAGCAGTGTTTCAGGCCTGACTCTGCCATTCCCTGAGAGGCCCTGATTTCTCCAGAATCCCAGCCCATCCGCTCCCTGCCCCATTATCAGGAGAGCTTGGTCCTCCCACACATTCCAAGTCTGCCGGCTCCAACTGAGCTGTGTTTGCCTGCATGCATGCTAAGTCGCTTTAGTTCTGTCTGACTCTTTGCTACCCTGTGGACCATAGCCTGCCAGGCTTCTCTGTCCATGGGATTCTCCAGGCAAGAAAAAATAAAAGAAAAAAAGGAAGGTGGAAGAGTAGTTTCTGGTTTTTAGGTCACAAACTCCTTTGAAATAATGTATTACCTATTCCAAAACATAAATACATTTTCTTCTTTGTTTTAAGACGTGATATTGAAAGTCAAATATAAATACTGATCTTTGGATCATACCTCACACTCTCCTTCTATGGCAGAGGCATTTCTTGCTGTTCTTTCCCCATTTCTCTGCCCCAGTGTAGTTAGGCAGAGCCAAGTGACTAATGCTTACCAAAGGTCTGTGAGCGGAATTAACTTGTGTCATTTCCAGACCAAAGCTTTGAGAGCCAGTGCACAGCTCTCTCTCTTTTTCTGCCATGGGGACTTGGAAGCCTCCTGTTTTGGATGGCAGAGATACAAGATGCCAAAGCCTGGACTTTAAAGAACCATTTGGAAAGGAGCTGCTCTAGAGAGTCATCAGATCTGGAGTGCATTTTGCATAACTGAGAGATAAACTTTTATGTGTTAAGTCACTGGCATTTAAAGATGTTTGTTACCACAATCTAACTTAGCCTAAACTGACTAAGCTACTTCTAATTTCTTTCCAGAAGTTTCAACACTCATTTATTTTATTTCAGTAAACACTTATTGAGTGCCTATTATGGACACCAGGGCTTCCCTGGTGTCTCAGCTGGTAAAGATCCCTCCTGCAATGCATGAGACCTGGGTTTGATCCCTGGGTTGGGAAGATCCCCTAGAGAAGGGAAAGGCTACCCACTCTAGTATTCTGGCCTGGAGAATTCCGTGGACTATACAGTCCATGAGGTCACAAAGAGTCAGAAATGACTGAGTGACTGCACTCACTTCACTATGGACAAAGCATCTACTAGAGAGATGGCTGCAAAGATTAATGAAACATAATCCTTCACTTGAAGGTCAGACCAGAGAAGGAGACAGACAAGTGAACATGAGGTAGAGATACATTTAATTCAGATTAGGACAATACTGGAAGGTCCCCCCAAGGAAGTGACTTCTAAAGAGCCATAGTTAGATTTTTTTTTCTAGTTTTTTTTGCTTTTTACAGAGGAAAATATTTTCTATTCAGTTAGAATTTGACATGTATGGAAATACTGACTTCACAGTTTTTAGAATTTTATCTTCATAACCAGGAATAAACGTAAAATTCTTATCAGCTTCCATTGTGGAGCTAAATTATTGTGAACCCCATCCTTGATATGCATTTAACATATATATATTCTCTCTTTGCACATTTATTTAATATGCTTCTGGAGCATATGCCTATATCCTTTATTTCTATTCTTTGTGTAGATTATGGCCCCATATCAACACAGATTAGAATGTCTGTAGTATTTAAGTTATATGACTCAACCATTTAGGATAGTGGCCAAGAACTTGGGTTTTGGAACCTGCTTTCCATTTTTCAGAAAGGCCAGATTGACCTTAATTAGATATATGACCATAGGAAAATTACTGAAATCAATGTGCTTCTATCTCCTCACCTGTGGAGAGGATATTTTAATGGAACTACCTCACAGAGATGTTAATTACATGGTTATTGACTACATTCCCCAAACTTTACAACTTCCAGTTGTAAAATAACTTTGTTATTTTTGTAACTTTACTACAAGATTCAGTATCTAATTTTAGGATGGAACTATAAATTTAACTGAAAACAGAGCTACTACCACCTGCAAACAACTTCTGCAGAGTTAACAAGACAATGAACAACAATACACATAATATTAACTATGAATAATTCATCAAATATTTACTGCTCTATGTGGATTGTATACATCAACTCATTTAATGCTCATTACCAAAGGGGAAAAGGGGAGTGAGATGAATTGGAAGAGTGGGCTGACATATATACACTACTACGTATAAAACAGATAGCTAATAAGAATCTACTGTATAGAATAGGAAACTCTACTGAATGCTCTGTGGTAATCAAAACAGGAAGAAAACTGAAAAAAGAGTGGATATATGTATATGTATGACTGATTCATTTTTCTGTACAGCAGAAGCTAACACAACATTAAAAAACAGCTCTACTCCAATGAAAACATTTTAAAATTTTTGAAATAAATGTTTTTAAAATGCAATATCCTTGTATAGGGATATATTATAATTAGATTTATCATGATGATCAGTGTGACATGTATAGAAATACCAGATCAATATGTTCTGTAACAGAAACTTACATGGTGTGTTGTAGGTCAACTGCATATATATTTTTTTAACGACATTTTTTCTTTTTTTTTTTACTTTACAATATTGTATTGGTTTTGCCATACATCAACATGAATCCACCATGGGTGTACACATGTTCCCAATCCTGAACCCCCCCTCTCACCTCCGTCCCCATACCATCCCTCTGGGTCATCCCAGTGCACCAGCCCCAAGCATCCTGTATCCTGCATTGAACCTAGACTGGCAATTCGTTTCTTATATGATATTATACATGTTTCATTGCCATTCTCCCAAATCATCCCACCCTCTCCCTTTCCCATAGAGTCCAAAAGACTGTTCTATACATCTGTGTCTCTTCTGCTGTCTTGCATACAGGGTTATCATTATTTAAAAGAAACAAACTCAATGGAAAAAATCAGAACTTTGGTTATCAGAGGTAGGGAAGTTTGGGGTAGGAGTGAAAGGGAATTGGATGAAGATAGTTAAGAGATACAAAGTTCCAGTTATACCATAAATACATACTAGGGACATAACGTACAACATGAGAAATGTAATTAATGATACAGTAAGCTACATAGTGAAGCTGTTAAAAGTGTATATCCTGAGAGTTCTCACCAAAAGAGAAATGTTTTTTCAAATTTTTTTAATGTTCTATCTTTACAAGATGATAGATATTCACTAAACTTATTTGAAGTCATTTCCTAATGTATGAAGAACAAATGCCTATGCTCTATGTCTCAAAATTATTTAGAGCTGTATTACAATTATAGCTCAATGAAATTGGAAGAAAAAGTTTTGAATGCCAATCAATATATCAAGAAAATATTCATCTTGCAGAATATACAACTGAATTTCAGAAATATTAGTGTTAATGATAGGATACTGAAAGAGGAACTCCCCAGGTCGGTAGGTGACCAGTATGCTACTGGAGGTCAGTGGAGAAATAACTCCAGAAAGAATGAAGGGATGGAGACAAAGCAAAAACAATATCCAGTTGTGAATATAACTGGTGATAGAAGCAAGGTCTGATACTGTAAAGAGCAATATTGCATAGGAACCTGGAATGTCAGGTCCATGAATCAAGGCAAATTGGAAGTGGTCAAACAAGAGATGGAAAGAGTGAATGATGACATTCTAAGAATCTGCAAACTAAAATGGACCAGAATGGGTAAATTTAACTCAGATGACCATTATATCTACTACTGTAGGCAGGAATCCCTTAGAAGAAATGGAGTAGCCATTATGGTCAACAAAAGAGTCTGAAATGCAGTACTTGGATGCAATCTCAAAAATGACAGAATGATCTCTGTTCATTTCCAAGGCTAACCATTCAATATCACAGTAATAAAAGTCTATGCCCCAACCAGTAACACTGAACAAGCTGAAGTTGAATGTTCTATGAAGACCTACAAGACCTTTTAGAACTAACACCCAAAAAAGATGTCCATTTCATTATAGGAGACTGGAAGGCAAAAGTAGGAAGTCAAGAAACACCTGGAGTAATAAGCAAATTTGGCCTTGGGATACAGAATGAAGCAAGACAAAGACTAATAGAGCTTTGCCAGGAAAACCCACTGCTCATAGCAAACACCCTCTTCCAACAACACAAGAGAATACTCTACCCATAGACAACACCAGATGGTCAACACCGAAATCAGATTGATTATTTTCTTTGCAGCCAAAGATGGAGAAGCTCTATACAGTCAGCAAAAACAGGACCAGGAGCTGACTGTGGCTCAGATCATGAACTCCTTATTGCCAAATTCAGTCTTAAATTGAAGAAAGTAGGGAAAACCACTAGGCCATTCAGGTATGATTTAAATCAAATCTCTTATGATTTTACAGTGGAAGTGAGACATAGATTTAAGGGACTAGATCTAATAGGTAGAGTGCCTGATGAACTATGGACTGAGGTTCATGACATTGAACAGGAAACAGGGATCCAGACCATCCCCATGGAAAAGAAATGCAAAAAAAGCAAAATGGCTGTCTGGGGAGGCCTTACAAATAGCTGTGAAAAGAAAATAAGTGAAAAGCAAAGGATAAAAGAAAAGATATAACCATCTGAATGCAGAGTTCCAAAGAATAGCAAGAAGATATAAGCAAACATTCTTCAGGGATCAATGCAAAGAAACAGAGGAAAACAACAGAATGGGAAAGACTAGAGATCTCTTGAAGAAAGTTAGAGATACCAAGGGAACATTTCACACAATGATGGGCTCGATAAAGGACAGAAATAGTATGGACCTAACAGAAGCAGAAGGTATTAAGAGATGGCAAGAATACACAGAAGAACTGTACAAAAAAGATCTTCACGACCAAGATTATCATGATAATGTGATCAGTCACCTAAAGCCAGACATCCTGGAATGTGAAGTCAAGTGGGCCTTAGAAAGCATCACTACGAACAAAGCTAGTGGAGGTGATAGAATTTCAGTTGAGCTATTTCAAATCCTGAAAGATGATGCTATGAAAGTGCTGTACTAAATATGCCAGCAAATGTGGAAGATTCAGCAGTGGCCACAGGACTAGGAAAGGTCAGTGTTCATTCCAATCCCAAAGAAAGGCAATGCAAAAGAATGCTCAAACTACCGCACAATTGCACTCATCTCACATATTAGTAAAGTAATGCTCAAAATTCTCCAAGCCAGGCTTCAGCAATACATGAACCAGGAACTTCCAGATGTTCAAGTTGGTTTTAGAAAAGGCAAAGGAACCAGAAATCAAATTGCCAACATCTGCTGGATCATGAAAAAAGCAAGAGAGTTCCAAAAAAAATCTATTTCTGCTTTACTGACTACACCAAAGCCTTTGACTGCATGGATCACAATAAACTGTGGAAAATTCTGAAAGAGATGGGAATACCAGGCCACCTGACCTGCCTCTTGAGAAATCTGTATGCAGGTCAGGAAGCAACAGTTAGAACTGGACATGGAACAACAGACTGGTGCCAAATAGGAAAAGCAGTATGACAAGGCTGTATATTGTCACCCTGCATGTTTAACTTATATACAGAGTACATCATGAGAAACGCTGGACTGGAAGAAACACAAGCTGGAATCAAGATTGCTGGGAGAAATATCAATAACCTCAGATACGCAGATGACACCACCCTTATGGCAGAAAGTGAAGAGGAACTAAAAATCCTCTTGATGAAAGTGAAAGAGGAGAGTGAAAAGGTTGGCTTAAAGCTCAACTTTCTGAAAATGAAGATCATGGCATTTAGTCCCAGCACCTCATGGGAAATAGATGGGGAAACAGTGTCAGACTTTATGTTTTTGGGCTCCAAAATCACAGCAGATGGTGACTGCAGCCATGAAATTCAGACGCTTACCCCTTGGAAGGAAAGTTATGACCAACCTAGATAGCATATTCAAAAGCAGAGACATTACTTGCCAACAAAGGTCCGTCTAGTCAAGGCTATGGGTTTTCCAGTGGTCATGTCTGGATGTGACAGTTGGACTGTGAAGAAGGCTGAACACTGAAGAATTGATGTTTTTGAACTGTGGTGTTGGAGAAGACCCTTGAGAGTCCCTTGGACTGCAAGGGGATCCAGCCAGTCCATTCTAAAGGAGATCAGTCCTGGGTGTTCTTTGGAAAGAATGATGCTAAAGCCGAAATTCCAGTACTTTGGCCACCTCTTGCAAAGAGTTGACTCATTGGAAAAGACCCTGATGCTGTGAGGGATTGGGGGCAGGAGGAGAATGGGACGACAGAGGGTGAGATGGCTGGATTCCATCACCGACTCGATAGACGTGAGTTTGAGTGAACTCCGGGAGTTGGTGATGGACAGGGAGGCCTAGCATGCTGCAGTTTGTGGGGTTGCAAAGAGTCAAACATGACTGAGTGACTGAATTGTACTGAGCTGAGTGTTAATGAAAATAACAGATGAAATGAGAATTAGAACTCAAAATTCCTGACTTGATAAAATAGGCTTACTGGACATTAACTTCAACTATACAAGACCCAAAGTACTATATTCCAGGAAATTATAGAGGAAAATAGATCAATTGAGTAGCTACAATCCTGGAAACTAAGAACTCTGAATCTGGCCTTCATTTTCTCTATCCTAAAGTTCAAGTTAATTTACCATTTTAAGATTTTTTATCCTCTAACTATAGAAAACCAAGAACTTTATAAGGCTATTAATCCCACCTGCTTCCTGGGGATGCAGTAATAGTGTAAATTTCTTTGAAATGGCAAGTGCTAAAAGGAAAAATATCTGATTCGATGTTCTATTCCTATTTCAACACCAAACTCCAATGCTGTAAGTTAAGGACAGAATGAAATCACTTGCAATCAAACAGTTAATGCAATTTCCCAAAGCTCAACTGTATCTCCTTATATGAAATCCTTTAGTTACTAGGATATGGGACAAAAAGAAATGATTACCCTGTCTGTTCAGAAGATAGGCGACATTCTTCCCTTCACTTTCTATTAACTTGTACATTTGGCTCTTAACTTTATTCCAAATCTTCTTAGATTTAATGATATATTTCTACACTTATGTGTGTATGTCTGTGAAAACTGTAAGAAGGTGGGAGCTCAAAGAATCTGAGAAACCCACCCTTTCTTGTTTTCACAGTAGGAATTCCAGTCCTTTTAAGATTTATTTTTTAAGAAAGTTTCCTTCTACTTCACTTAAAAATAAGAATCTGACATCAGTATAGAGTGTATTATAATAAAGGAAGATGAATGATATAAGCATTTGAAAATGATTGATACATCCAGTTTCTAAATATTCACTGTGATGCCACTGAAAAATCTGGAGTCTTTACTTGTATAGTTCTACTGTGGGTAGGCAATGGCACCCCACTCCAGTACTCTTGCCTGGAAAATCACATGGATGGAGGAGCCTGGTAGGCTGCAGTCCATGGGTATCGCTAAGAATTGGACGTGACTGAGCGACCTCCCTCTCACTTTCCACTTTCATGGATTGGAGAAGGAAATGCCAACCCACTCCAGTGTTCTTGCTGGAGAATCCCAGGGACGGGGAAGCCTGGTGGGCTTCCATCTATGGGGTCGCATAGAGTCGGACACAACTGAAGCGACTTAGCAGCAGCAGCAGCAGCAGTGGGTACCAGCCACAAAGCTTCCAGGAGTTTACAGGACTTTTACCTTCTAACCTGTGACCTAATGAAATGGCCACTTCTGTACTATTTGCAGAAATACAGAGAAAAAATCATCATCCTCAGGTTTCAAGAGTACCATGTTTTTCTCCATGGTTAATTTCTAATTCATCTCCTAAACATGGAATTGATAGTATGATCAATTGTTTCAAGAACAGCCAAGTAAGGAAGACAGGGAGCAGTTTCAGTTCAGTTCAGTTCAGTCACTCAGTCGCGTCCGACTCTTTGCGACCCCATGAATCGCAGCACGCCAGGCCTCCCTGTCCATCACCAACTCCCGGAGTTCACGCAGACTCACGCCCATTGATCCGTGATGCCATCCAGCCATCTCATCCTCGGTCGTCCCCTTCTCCTCCTGCCCCTAATCCCTCCCAGCATCAGGGTCTTTTCCAATGAGTCGACTCTTCGCATGAGGTGGCCAAAGTACTGGAGCTTCAGTTTTAGCATCATTCCTTCCAAAGAAATCAGGATGCACAAAAGGTTCCTGACTTGGTAAACAAGAACACCTTGCTTCGAATATTCTAAATAATTCAGAACACAGAGTAGGAGGTGAAAGTTTAGGAAAAGAGTGACTGAATAGAGGTTTGTGTACATTGTAAGTAAGAATATAAAGAATAATCAGTGTAAATGAGTTTAAACTTTAATCTGTTGGATATTTGAGGAAGAGAACAACATAAATATGTGTTTTAGGAGCATCAGTTCAGTTGAGTTCATCACTCAGTCGTATCTGACTCTTTGTGACCCCGTGAATCCCAGCATGTCAGGCCTCCCTGTCCATCAGCAAATCCCGGAGTGCACTCAGACTCACGCCCATAGAGTCAGTGATGGCATCCAGCCATTTATTTCATCCTCTGTTGTGCCCTTCTCATCCTGCCCCCAATCCTTCCCAGCATTAAGGTCTTTTCCAATGAGTCAACTCTTTGCAAGAGGTGGCCAAAGTACTGGAGTTTCAGCTTTAGCATCATTCCTTTCAAAGAAACCCCAGGGCTGATCTCCTTTAGGATAGACTGGTTGGATCTCCTTGCAGTCCAAGTGACTCTCAAGAGTCTTCTCCAACACCACAGTTCAAAAGCATCAATTCCTCAGCGTTCAGCTTTCTTCACAGTCCAACTCTCACATCCGTACATGATCACTGAAAAACCCATAGCTTTGACTAGATGGACTTTTGTTGGCAAAGTAATGTCTCTGCTTTTGAATATGCTATCTAGGTTGATCATAACTTTCCTTCCAAGGAGTAAGCATCTGTGAATTTCATGGCTGCAGTCACCACCTGCTGTGATTTTGGAGTCTGACACTGTTTCCACTGTTTTCCCATCTATTTCCCATGAATGATGGGACCAGGTGTCATGATCTTCATTATTTGAATGTTGAGCTTTAGCGAACATTTTCACTCTCCACTTTCACTTTCATCAAGAGGATTTTTAGTTCCTCTTCACTTTCTGCCATAAGGGTGGTGTCAGCTGCATATCTGAGGTTATTGATATTTCCCCCAGGCAAACTTGATTCCAGCTTGTGTCCCTTCCAGTCCAGCGTTTCTCATGATGTACTCTGCATATAAGTTAAATAAGCAGGGTGACAATATATAGCTTTAATGTACTCTTTTTCTTCTTATTTGGAAACAATCTGTTGTTCCATTTCCAGTTCTCACTGTTGCTTCCTGACCTGCATACAGGTTTCTCAAGAGGCAGGTCAGGTGGTCTGGTATTCCCATCTCTTTCAGAATTTTCCACAGTATATTGTGATCCACATAGTCAAAGGCTTTGGCTTAGTCAATAAAGCAGAAATAGATGTTTTTCTGGAACTCTCTTGCTTTTTCCATGATCCAGTGGATGCTGGCAATTTGATCTCTGGTTTCTCTTCCTTTTCTAAAACCAGCTTGAACATCAGGGAGTTCACAGTTCACATATTGCTGAAGTCTGGCTTGGAGAATTTTGATCATTACTTTACTAGCATGTGAGATGAGTACAATTGTGCGGTTGTTTGAGTACTCTTTGGCATTGCCTTTCTTTGGGATTGGAATGAACACTGACCTTTCCCAGTCCTGTGGCCAATGCTGAGTTTTCCAAATTTGCTGGCATATTGAGTGCAGCACTTTCACAGCATCATCTTTCAGGATTTGAAATAGCTCAACTGAAATTCCATCACCTCCACTAGCTTTGTTCGTAGTGATGCTTTCTAAGGCCTACTTGACTTCACAATCCAGGATGTCCAGCATTAGGTGACTGATCACATTATCGTGATAATCTTGGTCGTGAAGATCTTTTTGTACAGTTCTGTGTGTTCTTGCCATCTCTTCTTAATACCTTCTGCTTCTGTTAGGTCCATACTATTTCTGTCCTTTATCGAGCCCACGTTGTGTGAAATGTTCCCTTGGTATCTCTAACTTTCTTCAAGAGATCTCTAGTCTTTCCCATTCTGTTGTTTTCCTCTGTTTCCTTGCATTGATCACTGAGGAAGGCTTTCTTATTTCTTTTGCTATTCTTTGGAACTCTGCATTCAGATGCTTATAACTTTTCTTTTATCCTTTGCTTTTCTTTTCGCAGCTATTTGTAAGGCCTCCCCAGACAGCCATTTTGCTTTTTTGCATTTCTTTCCCATGAGGATGGTCTAACTCCATTTCTCCTATATAATGTTATGAACCTCTGTCCACAGTTCATCAGGCATTCCATCTATCAGATCTAGTATCTTAAATCTATGTCTCATTTCCAGTGTATAATTATAAGGGATTTGATTTAGGTCATACCTGAATGGACTAGTGGTTTTCCCTACTTTCTTCAATTTAAGTCTGAATTTGGCAATAAAGAGTTCATGATCTGAGCCACAGTCAGCTCCCAGTTTTGTTTTTGCTGACTGTATAAAGCTTCTCCATCTTTGGCTGCAAAGGATATAATCAATCTGATTTCGGTGTTGACCATCTGGTGATGTCCATGGGTAGAGTATTCTCTTGTGTTGTTGGAAAAGGTTGTTTGCTATGAGCAGTGGGTTTTCTTAGCAAAACTCTATTAGCCTTTGCCTTGCTTCATTCTGTATCTCAAGGCCAAATTTGCCTGTTACTCCAGGTGTTTCTTGACTTCCTACTTTTGCATTCCAGTCTCCTGTAATGAAATGGACATCTTTTTTGGGTGTTAGTTCTAAAAGGTCTTGTAGGTCTTCTTAGAACCATTTAACTTCAGCTTCTTCAGCATTACTGGTTGGGGCATAGACTTGTATTACTGTGATATTGAATGGTTAGCCTTGGAAACGAACAGAGATCATGCTGTCGTTTTTGAGACTGCATCCAAGTACTGCATTTCAGACTCTTTTGATGATCATGATGGCTACTACATTCCTTCTGAGGGATCCCTGCCCTTTAGGAACATATGTTATGCATAAGAGAAAGACAGGTCAGAAGGCTACTGTCTCATTTGAGAATAAGTTAAGGAAGCTTGAATCATGTCATTGACAATGTGGATGAAGAGAATTCAAGCGATGATCAACAGATAGATTTTAGAGGATGGGAGTAAAGGGGCTCATGGGAGAATCTCAATTTCCTGAAAACTTGTCCAGGATCAGGCAAATTACTTGAGGGTGATGGCCCTTAGAAAGCATCACTATGAACAAAGCTAGTGAGGTGATGGAATTCCAGTTGAGCTATTTCAAATCCTGAACAATGATGCTGTGAAAGTGCTACGCTCAATATGCCAGCAAATTTGGAAAACTCAGCAGTGGCCACAGGACTGGAAAAGGTCAGTTTTCATTCCAACCCCAAAGAAAGGCAATGCCAAAGAATGCTCAAACTACCGCACAATTGCACTCATCTCCATGCTAGTAAGGTAATGCTCCAAATTCTCCAAGCCAGGCTTCAGCAATATGTGAACCGTGAACTTACAGATGTTCAAGCTGGTTTTAGAAAAGGCAGAGGAACCAGAGATCAAATTGCCAACATCCACTGGATCATGGAAAAAGCAAGAGAGTTCCAGAAAAACATCTATTTCTGCTTTATTGACTAAGCCAAAGCCTTTGACTATGTGGATCACAATAAACTGTGGAAAATTCTGAAAGAGATGGGAATACCAGACCACCTGACCTGCCTCTTGAGAAACCTGTACGCAGGTCAGGAAGCAACAGTTAGAACTGGACATGGAACAACAGACTGGTTCCAAATAGAAAAAGCAGTACAACAAGGCTGTATATTGTCACCCTGCTTATTTAACTTATATGCAGAGTACATCATGAGAAACGCTGGACTGGAAGGGACACAAGCTGGAATCAAGATTGCTGGGAGAAATGTCAATAACCTCAGATATGCAGATGACACCACCCTTATGCAGAAAGTGAAGAGGAACGAAAAAGCCTCTTGATGAAAGTGAAAGAGGAGAGTGAAAAGATTGGCTTAAAGCTCAACTTTCTGAAACCAAAGATCGTGGCATCTGGCCCCATCACTTCATGGGAAATAGATGGGGAAACAGTGGAAACAGTGTCAGACTTTATTTTGGGGGGGCTCCAAAATCACTGCAGATGGTGACTGCAGCCATGAAATTAAAAGACGCTTACTCCTTGGAAGAAAAGTTATGACCAACCTAGATAGTATATTCAAAAGCAGAGACATTACTTTGCCGACAAAGGTCCATCTAGTCAAGGCTATGGTTTTTCAGTGGTCATGTATGGATGTGAGAGTTGGACTGTGAAGAAGACTGAGCGCTGAAGAATTGATGCTTTTGAACTGTGGTGTTGGAGAAGACTCTTGAAATTCCCTTGGACTGCAAGGAGATCCCAACCAGTCCATTCTGAAGGAGATCAGCCCTGGGATTTCTTTGGAAGGAATGATGCTAAAGCTGAAACTCCAGTACTTTGGCCACCTCATGCGAAGAGTTGACTCACTGGAAAAGATTCTGATACTGAGAGAGATTGAGGGCAGGAAAAGAAGGGGACGACAGAGGATGAGATGGCTGGATGGCATCACCGACTCGACGGACGTGAGTTTGAATGACCTCTGGGAGTTGGTGATGGACAGGGAGGCCTGGTGTGCTGCGATTCATGAGGTCGCAAAGAGTCAGACACGACTGAGCGACTGAACTGAACTGAATTGGACTGTGAAGAAGGCTGAGTGCAGAAGAATTGATGCTTTTGAACTGTGGTGTTGGAGAAGACTCTTGAGAGTCCCTTGGACTGCAAGGAGATCCAACCAGTCCATTCTGATGGAGATCAACCCTGGGATTTCTTTGGAAGGAATGATGCTAAAGCTGAAGCTCCAGTGGCCACCTCATGCGAAGAGTTGACTCATTGGAAAAGACTCTGATGCTGGGAGGGATTGGGGGCAGGAGGAGAAGGGGACGACAGAGGATGAGATGGCTGGATGGCATCACGGGCTCAATGGACGTGAGTTTGAGTGAACTCTGGGAGTTGGTGATGGACAGGGAGGCCTGGGGTGCTGCAATTCATGGGGTCGCAAAGAGTCGGACATGGCTGAGCGACTGAACTGAACTGAACTGACAAGCTAGAATTTCCCCCAGTGTTTTTAGAGTGCAATTAAAATCTGCAAATTCAGTGCAAATTTCAGTAAGTAAATAGAGCTGAGATATTTCTCCAGACTAGCAGTTAAGTGTTTCTTAGAGAGTTACAGTGGGGCTAGGAGAAATAGGGTCTTGAATATCAAACGCAAGACTGAGCAAGTTTATTGTTGTTCCATGTGCAGTTAACCCGTTTACAAGATAAATCATCCTAGTCCCTCATCAAGGCCACCCCTTCTGCTTATAACTTGAAATTATAACTAATAAAGTCACCAGCAGTTTGATCTTAAATTTCTTGTGCCTCTCTGACAAACCGGCTGCTTTGGGTCCTGCCTTTTGGAAGTGGAACTGCGTCTGGTGCTGATGTCTGCACTGCTGGGTTGGTGAAACAGGCTCACTCTGACCCCTCCCTGGGAGTGTGCTCTTCCTTCTTCAGAGTCACAGGATTAAACACAATATGCCTCCAAATGCCCTTTCTGATCCTGATCGTGAAGAATTACTGGCTTCTTAGGAAAAAGAAGAGAAACAATAAATCAGAAATTTGGTTTTATGATAATATATGAAAGCCAACCAAGAAACCTAACCAATAAAGCAAAGCTTGAGCTCCTGAAATGTATGCTCTTATGTAATGAACAATTACATGTACATGTTTGTTTTCGTGTAAAACATTCTTTATCTGACATACGATTTATAGAAGAAAAGCACTAGTGCTAAAGAAGTAGTGTAAGTCTTCACTTTTAGGAGAAAATAAATTTGAATTTTAAGTCAGGCCAAATATTTTAATTGCAAAGAGAAGCAGAAGGCCAAAGGATTTTCTGAGACAAATAAGTAAAGAGAACAGCCAAGGAGAAAGAAACTAAAGAGGCAGGTGAGGAGAAGGCCAGGGGAACCAGGTGCTGACAGTCAGGATACCATACTTTCCATATTTCTATTCAAATTGCCTCGAGCAAGAGGTGACCGGGAGAAAACAGCTGAGGCCTTGATGTGTAGCTTAACTGTGGAAAGTAGGTCTTTAGGTGTTTAATTTTCACAGCTTTTATATAAAGGAGATCTCATATTGACATGAAGTATTTGATTTTTAAGTTATTCAAATACTATCATGAGAGTAACTCTGCCCAAAATTCTGCACAAACTCATCTTGTGCATAATTGACATCAATTTGTAATCTGGAAAGAAATACTTGTTTGTTTCAGGAGGAATTTACAGATGACCCAACCCTTGGCTTCGTCGACGCTGGGATCACCTTTGTTATCCATTCACCCATGAAGGTGCCACAGTTTGATGGTTTGGGCTTGTCCTCACCAGTGGGAATGCATACACGGGTGACCATCCGCCAGGTGAAGGTAAATATCAAATAAAGACATACATATAATCACAAAATTCAGAGTCTGAGGGAACTCTGACCTCTGGCTGCTCGGAGGAATGCAAAGCTTGGCACATCAAGAAGCAGTGCGGATGTCTGCCTTCCCTCCGTCCTGATAAATAGAGGCTGTGTCCCTCAGTGGGGTAATGATCCCATAAATACATAATAACACATTTCATTAAAACTCTTTTTTCTCCTGCATTTCAAACATCACCAGAAATTCAACAGTTTCAGTTCAGATACTTTTCCATTACTGGGAGGCTCAAAAACAGCAAATTCACAGATACAGTGTAAGTGAGTGCTGGGAAGCCCAGCAAACCCAAGTCAATTTTGAATTTTGAGTTGCAAATGGACATTAAGAAGGAAGTCCATGTGGCTGAACTGTGCTTTTTCTCAACAGGACTTTCTAGGAAGGAAAAAGTCAGTGGGCAGAGCAGGTCTTAGAATCCCAGTGTCTGACAGGTTTCCACTTGGCAGCCCCTTGCTCTGTAATTTTCTGGATTAACTTCCTGAATTTCCATCTCCTCTCTGCACACTGAGGGCCAAGGGCTAATGTTCCTTTCACAGTTACTCTGCTATTGTTGTTCAGTTGCTCAGTCGTGTCTGACTCTTTGTGACCCCACGGACTGCAGCATTCCAAGCTGTGCTTCACCATCTCCCAGAGCTTGCTCAGACTCATGTCCCCTGAGTTGGTGATGCCATCCAACCATCTCAGCCTCTAACACCATCCAACCGTCTTCTCCTTCGGCCCTCAATCTTTTCCAGCATCAGGGTCTTTTCCAATGAGTCGGCTCTTCGCATCAGGTGGCCAAATCACAGTTACTTTGAGGTTTAAGTGAAATAATATAAAGAAAATATTACCATATTGCCTGGCACATATTAGATATTCAGTAAAGGATCTTTGGTGGGACTAAACCACCACCAAAGGATCTTTTCTTAATTGAAGTTTAGTTGATTTATAGTGTTGTGCTAATTTCTTCTGTACAGTAAAGTGATTCAGTTATACATATATATCTATATATATATACATCATTTTTACATTCTTTTCCATTATGATTTATCATGGGATATTGAATATAGTTCTCTGTGTTATACAGTAGAACCTTGTTGTTTATCCATCCTATATATACTAGTTTGCATCTGCTAATCCCAAACTCTCAGCCCATTTTCCCGCAACCTTGGCAGCCATAAGTCTATTCTCATGTTTTGATTCTGTTTTAAAGGATCTTTTTGTGTGTATACTTTTGGTTGCTGTTTTGTGAGTGGGTTGATGAATATGCTAAAATATGTCAATAAATGATTTTTTTTCCTTGTAGGAGTTCAGTTTTAGAGCACTTTGTCTGATTTTATTGATTTACTACAGGTACAGGCATCACTGACTCAACTGACATGAGTTTGAGCAGACTCCAGGAGATGGTGAAGGACTGGGAAGCTTGTCATGCTGCAGTTCATGAGGTCGCAAAGAGTCAGACATGACTGAACAACTGAACAACACAGAGCATTAGGGTGGATATTAAGGGGCAAACAGTAGACTTAACTGCAGGGGTTTTCAGGTTAATAGAGTAGGCATAGTGGACAATGTAGTCAACTAAAGAATATCAAAGGCTTGAAAGAAAAGAAAAGGGGTATATTGAGTCAGACAGATCTTCTGACCCACGTGTTTATTTTGTCTTAAGACAGTCCATCAGGAATACCCTTGGGGAGAATGCAATCCCCACATGAAACTGCAGAACTTCAGGACCTATAGTACCTCCGGCTGCTTGCAGGAATGCAAAGCTTGGCACATCAAGAAGCAGTGCGGATGTCTGCCTTTCCTTCTTCCTGGTAAATAGAGGCTGTGTCCCATTCTGTAACTCTTTACTTAATCTCAAACATGGAAATAAAGGTACCAGAAAGCTGTTTCACATTCTTAAGAAATTCTGTGCTGGAAAACCATCCACCTGACAAATAAACCTCCTAGCAGGGATATCTGGAAAAGAAAAGAGCCTTGTGTTGTCTGAGCCGGTCCCCAAATCTGATTTCAACCTTTTCAATTGGGTGCTCTTAAGCTGCTCATCAAGATTTTCTCTGTTTGAAAGAAACAGTAGATCTTCTTACCAATGCTGAATATTTCCTTGTTGAGACCTTTTTGTTGTTAGAAAGATTCTGTAGTCTCCCTTTGCATCCAGTTTGAAAGGCTTTCAGAGCCAAGGATGTCTGAGCTGAGCCCTGGAGAGGGCACTGGAGCAGGGTGGGTGGAGCTGGCCTTGCATTTAACTTCTGCAGCTCCTGGAAAGTGAGAAGCAGCATAATGTATCCAACCTACATGGCCTGACAAGTCATAGCAGGGATGGAATGAGTATGCAGGTGGTCTCAAAACAGCTTGACACAGAACTCACTCCGTTAACAGCTGGGTATTTCTATTCAGGTTTCTTTCACCCTATTCTCCAGTGTATTTATGAAGAAATGTAGAGTGAAGGGTGAAACCAGTCTGGTCTTACAAGTTTACCAGTTCCCCATGTGATGGCCCATCACACACCACATGCGCACGCGCGCACACACACACACACACTCACACACCACACACACACTCACACATGAACATGCTAATGCTGCCCCTGAACAGGGGTTGCAACTCAGCAAACAGCTTCTCAGAGATTTTGAGAATCATCACTTCCTTCTTTCTAGAATTTTTATTTTTGGTCTTGTGGCTCCTCCAAAACTGGCATTCTATAAAACTGCTAATTCCAGCTCTGATACTCATTCCTAACTACAGAAAATTCCAAAGTTACAGGAAAGGGTCTAAATTGATATATGAAAAACAATGTCACAGTTTTAAAATGTATCATTTCTGACAAACAAAACTAGAATGAAATAACTAATAAGAACTGGACACTAGGCAAAATGAAATGTAAAACACAAAGCATGACATTTGCACACACTTTGGGGTGCTTACAGAAATATATCTTATTTGATTTGATACTTAGTTATCCAAGTCTGCTAACAGATGAGGAATGAGATTTATACACATTAAATGAACTAGCTGAAGAGCTCCCACTAGCAAATTGTAGAGGCAGTTCTAAAAACCAGCCTTTCAGATGTGGGTCATTTCCAAAATTTCATTGTTCTTGATGTGCATGTGCCCAGTCGCTTCAGTCGTGTCTGACTCTTTGCAACCCTCTGGACTGCAGCCCGTCAGGCTCCTCTGTCCATGAGATTCTCCAGGCAAGAATACCCGAGTGGGTTGCTGTGCCTTCCTCGGGGGTATCTTCCCCACCCAGGGATTGAACCTGCGTCTCCTGCATCGCAGGCAGACTCTTTACCACTAAGCCACCTGGGAAGCACATTGTTCTTGGTAATGAGAGAAATAGTCAAGAAGTAAGCCACAGTGTGATAAGAGAGACTTCTTATAGACTCAGTGTTCAAAGTGGAGAAGGCAATGGCACCCCACTCCAGTACTCTTCCCTGGCAAATCCCATGGATGGAGGAGCCTGGAGGGCTGCTTTCCATGGGATCCCAAAGAGTCAGACACGACTGAGCGACTTCACTTTCACGTTTCACTTTCATGTGTTGGAGAAGGAAATGGCAACCCACTCCAGTGTTCTTGCCTGGAGAATCCCAGGGGCAGCAGAGTCTGGTGGGTGCCGTCTCTGGGGTCGCACAGAGTCGGACACGACTGAAGCGACTCAGCAGCAGCAGTGTTCAAGGTAGAGTTTTCTTTTTTATTTTCACTTCTTCACAAAGCACACTTCCCCCTTGTCAACTGAACTTCTCCACAGACTGTAAGTGACACTCTCTGTTGTTTGTTTTCAGGACCATTGAATAAACATTGAGCTCACCCCAGAGATTTATGGGTTATAGCAAGAGACAAGTGCTGCATTAAGATGCAAAGACTGAAGTTTTAGAATCAGCCTGGGATGAAACCCAGCTGATTGAGATTCTGTCCCAAGGTTCACAGCAGGTGTTCCACAGAGAGTGCTACTTCCCTGCCCCATCCTACCACCAGACAGGCAGCCCCACCAGGTGCGTGGGTTTATGCATATTTAAATCAATGGATATAGGGAGCTGGATAGAAGGTGAAGAGATAAGTCTAAGCCTCCTAACTGCTTAGGCAAGCCACTTTCTGAAACTTGGTTTCTTCATTTGTAAAATGGTGATTTGCCCATCTTACAATCACTGTAGGAAAAAATGAGATGACAAATGTAAAAATGAGTTTAAATTTCAAAGAGATGAACAGTTGAAAATTATTATTCCTACTTTCAGTTCAGTTCAGTCTCTCAGTCACGTCCAACTCTTTGTAACCCCATGGACCGCAGCATGCCAGGCTTCATTGCCCATCACCAGCTCCTGGAACTTGCTCAAACTCATGTCCATCAAGTCAGTGATGCCATCCGACCATCTCATCCTCTGTCATCCCTTTCTCCTGACTTCAGTCTTTTCTAGCATCAGGGACTTAAGATCTTAAATGATATGGATAAGTGGAAAGAAACAAGGAAGGAAACAAAAACATTATTTTCTTCCTCCCAGTGTACATTTTCATCAGGTACTGTGTTTTCATACTAGTTTTTGCAAAAGGATAGATGGAGAGTGTTTTTGTCATTATTTCAGTCATTCCATAAAATGTAAAGTCTCTGTATTTACCCTTTTTATTTTTAAGGAAATGGATAGAGTGTGACCTACAAAAGTTTTACAACTGTGTGTCTCCTATACTCGGTAAGCAGCTTAATTTCTTTCTCTACTTTCAAGATTTATATGAAAGTTGCTCAGAACCATACAAGACTTTAAATCATACTATAGATAGTTCAGAAATGAAACGAGAGACTATAAGAGGTAGTTTTTCAATGTTCTTAAATTTAATAACAATGCTTACCCAGTAAAACACAATGAAAAGGCTTTCTTATTTCAAAATACATCTGAATCAAAGATATGCACTATCAAAGTGACAGTAAAAGAGCTGTGGTTTTTACTTCTAATTTTTTTAAACTGTAAACATTTTTATAATGAAAGTGGCTTTGTTGGTTTTTCTTATTACATACATAAAACACACTTGTTGTGATTAGTTCAAACATTACAGAATAGGAAAGAATCACTTGAAAATCAATAGAAATAGCATCACTTTGAAAATTACTGTCACAATTTAGGTGACCATTCTTTTCCTCACTCATTTCATTATATATAACTTATATATAAGTGTGTATGGACAGTTTTTACATAAATGGAATCACAATGTACATTACACACATACTGGGGACAGCTTCCTCTTAAACAGCATTTTTCACTTATATATCTCTTACCTTAACTCTCAACAAATGTTAACACTCCAGTATGTTCCACCATAATTTTCTCCACAAATATAGTTTTCTATTTATGATTTTAAGTCATTGGCTATTTTATTAAAATGGAATCATACTATATACCCTTCTATGAAACTTGCTTATCTAACCTGTTGCAGAAATATCTCCAGGAAAGCAGGACTAGATTTCAGAGACTCCTTTTAATGGCTGCAAAATATTTCATGGAATGGGCATGGGTAGAAATGATCTGATATTTTTAAACAGCTTTACAAGCTGAATATGCAGAAGTCACATTACTAAGTGAGGGATTAAAATTACATTGTCAAGTTTCTTGTCATTTCCTATCCCTGAAAAAGGATGAATGTGAACTTTGGGGAAGCATCATGCATGCATTACTTCTTGGGGGAGTTTTATGGGAAAAGGGGATCAGAAGAGTGCGTGTGTGCGTGCATGTGCATGTATGTGTCTGTGCATGTATATGTGTGTGTGTGTGTGTGTGTGTGTGTGTGTGTGTAGGGAAAACGTGGAGCTTATTGCCAGTCATCTTTCAGAACCAGTCATTCTCAGAGGAGTATCAATAGGAGAATCTAGAAAACAAGCCCAAAGTTGGTCCTTATTCAAGGTCTTGGTGAACAAAGGATTCACTGGAAAGAGTTTCAGTAACAAAACCACAAGGAAAACAAGAAGTGTAACATTTGCTGAAAACAAAGAGCAGAGAGATGGGCCCAGGCACTGGTCCAAAAGTGCCTGTGGGCAAACACCACTCCCTTCCCAAGACACACTCACATGGGTGGTGTGGTTGCTGAGGAGAAGCCCGGGGACAGGGAACTAAGTGAGAAAGTCACTGCGTCCCTAGACCCGAGGACCTCAGCACCCCAAAGCACAATGCACACACCATCTTTATTGAAACAAGCCCAAGAGTACATTTGGTTTAAACCTGTGTCACTCACTTTCAAGATGATGTTTCTAAGTTCCTCTCAAGGGGACGTAAGGTCACAAACACTTCCCATCTTTTATCCAAATGTCTAATACCTTATGAAAATAAGCCCAGAGACTTTCTGGTACGGAATTCTTACTTCTAACAAAGATATGAATTCAGTGACACCATGAATTCAAGGATAACCCCTATGATTTATATTGTCTTCTTTGCTGTATTTGTACTAAAATGTAAACAGAATATAAATATCACTTGTTAAGGAAGCAGTGATTGAACTTGTTAACCACTATTTTAAACATAGGAGTTTCCCTAAAGGCTCTGACTGTAAAGAATCCACCTTCAAGCAGGAAATGTGGGTTCATTCCCTGGGTCAGAAAGATCCCCTTGAGAAGGAAATGGCAACCCACCCCAGTATTCTTGCACAGTGAAAGTGAAATGGTAAAATTTTGAAAAGCTCTGTTCTCCCCACTGTGAAATATATTTTTCTCCAAATCACTGTGAAATAATCTTTTTCTCCAAATATCCTGTCCTAATTTTCATCTCAGACCACATTGAAGTTAAGGGATTGTGTACGGTGGGAACACACAATTCCAGCTGCCCTGTACCTTGTGAAGAAACAGAATACCCTGCGTTCATTTCTTATTCTACTTTTCCGAGCCAAAAAGCTTTGAAATATCTTTCCAAGAAGTTGAATCAAAGCCAGCAATATATCAGGTATTTGTTTCAGCCTTGTACATTATTTCTAATTAATATACATATTTTCTTTACTTTCAAAGACTCCAGGAATGAAATTCTGATCAATCACAGGAAGCAAGGGCTGACAGCAGTGAATCATCAATGAAAGCCTAGAATTTTAAAGGTAGAAAAGAGCTTGTCTTCAATCCCTTAACTTAACTGAATGAAAAGTGAAATAAGGACTGAATAATTTGCTTACAATCTTACATTTTTGGCCCAACTGGGGAATAATGCTAACATGACTGAAAACATGAAAATCCCTTACCGGTACATTATAAGGGCTTCCCTGGCAGCTTAACTGGTAAAGAATCTGCCTGTAATGCAGGAGACCCCAGTTCAATTCCTAGGTAAGGAAGTTCCCCTGGAGAAGTGATAGGCTACCCAGTCCAATA
Source organism: Aepyceros melampus (assembly GCA_006408695.1). Taxonomy (NCBI): domain Eukaryota; kingdom Metazoa; phylum Chordata; class Mammalia; order Artiodactyla; family Bovidae; genus Aepyceros; species Aepyceros melampus. The sequence continues at coordinate 54,576 of SJXQ01001597.1, read as the reverse complement.
TTCTTGGGCTTCCCTGGTAGCTCAAATGGTAAAGAATCCACCTGCAATGCAAGAGACCTGGGTTCAGTCCCTGGGCTGGGAAGATTCCCTGGAGAAGGAAACAGCTACCCACTCCAGTATTCTTGCTTGGAGACTCCCCATGGACAGAGGAGGCTGGCGGGCTATAGTCCACAGGATCATAAAGAGTTGGATACAACTGAGCAGCTAAGCACAACCACATATATTATAAAGTTTGGGTATACTAATAACTGTATTAATTAAAGGGAATACAAATTATTCTCATTTTACAGAGGAAGGGAGTGAAGTTACTGTATTTCAAGTGAACTGTCCTGTGAAGGTCCTTAGTGGCACACAGAGAATTTATGCCCCAAACTAAACTCTGGTCTCTGTATATTTTCCACAGGGACACATCACTACAATTTTGATGAACTAAAGATTATATTAGGTCTCCTGCTATATCACTTACCTATCAGAAATAACAAATCAAACTTCATAAAAAATGTTTTAAAAATCAGGCAGCATCATAACATTTATCTTTGTATTTTATTCATATTTTTAAACTGAGGACCTGAAATATTAATATAATGCATTTGGTGTTTGTACTTAAGTCTATTATAATAAAATATATTAACTAATTAAATGTGGATTTACTTTTGTACAGCCAAGTATCTGACTTTGAAAGCATATTTCAGGTTTTAAGCTGGTATGTATTTTAATGAAACAAACAAAAAAGCATTCTCCCAGTATAAATTCCTAGACAATAAAATGATCTTTCAAATCAGGAAGAAAAAGTCTTTTCATTAAGATGGGGTTGATAGGGTATCACTTTAAACACTTGGATGAAAAGATAGAAAGCTAGAAAATTTGCAGCTATATCTTTGTCAGCACTTCTGTCTCTAGTATAGATGCCTCTATTTCATTTTAATATGGAAAACTGATGTATTTATAATATTATTCCTATTATACTTAGCTGTGCCTGAAAAGAGTACTTCATGTGATTTTTTGGCTGGAAAAAATCTCCTGGGCTCCCTGTTTATCATGCAGAGGATATAGACTTTATTTTAGAGACACATTGGTGAAGTCAGGAAAGAAATTCATTGTTATACGAAATGACTCTAGAGAACATTGTTGTTTCTCCTCCTAAAATTTGTATTATTGTAAATAGCTACCCATTAACCTCATCCTGTAACTGACACATGGGGACCTTGCAGGCTTGTGATGGGCAGAGGCCAGTGCTGGGAGGGCTAAGGCGAAGTGGCTAAACAAACACAGCTGGACTCAGGGCTGTCCAAATCCCAGACAGAGCCAGGGGTTAGAAATCACACATATAATTAAAAATTTGCTTTGTGTACAGAGATAAAAAATCGAAGAGTGACTAATCAGAAAACATGAAGGTTTGTTGTTGTTTAGTTGCTCAGTGGTGTCTGATTCTTTCACCACCCCATAAACTGTAGCCCACCAGGCTCCTTTGTTTATGGGATTTTCCAGGCAAGCATACTGGAGTGAGTTGCCATTTCCTTCTCCATGGGATCTTCCTGACCCAGGGATTGAACTTGCATCTCCTGCATTGGCAGGTGGATTCCTTACCACTGAGCCACCAGGAAAGAGCATACAGTTTGTTAGGAAAGCAGATACAAAAGCTTAGCATCAGTAGGATTTAAAGCACTCTTAATTCAGTCATGAAGTGTGATGGCAGTGGCACAAACCAGCCCAAGACTATGACCAGTCTGGAGCCCCAGGTGGCAGTTGCTGGGTTCCATCAAGAAGGAGGTGAGATTAGCCTGATTGAAGGGGGCCCTATGGAAGTGAATTGTGGCTGAATTTAGGCCAGTTTCATTAGCAAAATAAATTTTTGTGTTTAACTGAACGAATTTTCAAGTAAAATTTGTATAAAATGATTTGGTTTATAAAAAAAATTATTCCCCTCAATTAATCCAGCACTAAAACTTAAGCATGTGGAAGCATTTTTTAGTGTTTTATAAATGGAATAAACACTCTATTTTTTCTTTGATCTTCTTACCCTCATTAAAATCTAGATTTTATTTTATAATTATACCTCTTGACATAAACAAGTATTCCTGGATCTAAATTCTGAAAAATTTTCCTATTACCATGAAATGTAGTTTCAGCGAGACCCAAATTACCAGCAAGTTACCCACTTTGGAGGAGCTGAGTAAACCTTGTGATATTTTTATAGGGATTGAATTTATCTTCTCCCCAAAACACAAATAGAAAATTTTGGAAAATGGCTTTAAGTTTTGTGCTTGGGAAATTATTATCAGTTTACATGCAAATTTGGATCACAAAAAGATTGCAATATTGCTAAAATTTCTCAGCTTCCAAAACAACTTTATTATTTCCTTCACTTTGGCTGCTGTTTTATTATTTGCACATATTATGATACCCCTTGCTTAGCACTTAAACACAGTACATTCCCCTGTTACCCAGGGTTAAACCAATGGAAATTAAGTAAACATATTAATGATATATTTTGAATTAATTCTATTTGGGAATATTGATTTCTAAATGGTAAACAATAAGGAGAGTGATTTACAACCATGCCTCTCAGCTATTAAAGATACCACATAATTCCAGGAATCATTGCTAATAAAACTTTTTCTTTTTTTCTTTTTATTTTATATTGCACTATAGCTGATTTATAATGTTGTGTTAGTTTCAGATGTACAGCTGTTCCAGTTACACATATACATATATCTATTCCAAAATATTTTCCCATTTACATATTATATTACGTAATAGGATCTTTCTTAATGAAACTATTGTTGCGTGCGAAAACCATCAGGTAGTTGATTTTTACCTCAGTTTAAAAGACAGAGAGGTTAAATATTATAAATTTATTTATTCGTTGTTTTCTTCTTTGATTTGTTCCCTTATTTGTCCATTTCACAAATTGGAAATGAGTGCCTTTTGTGTGTCAGTATTCCAGAGTGCTCTAAACACTAGAGATACTTCTGTGCATAAAAGATAAACCCCTGCCATGCTGCACACATGCCCTGTGGAGTGAAAATGGACAATAAATATATGGGGCAACCAGCCACGGTGCTGAGTGCCTGGGAGGGGAAGGGACAGAAAAGAAGGCGTCAGAGTCGGGGAGGGCTGGTCTCAGCATGAAGGACTGAGATCAAGTAAGCCTGTCCTGGCAGGGTGATAGCTGAGCAAAGACCCAGTGCTTCTCAAACTTGTCAGTGTCAAGGTCCCTTTACAGTCTTCAGAATCACTGAGGAGTCCAATGAGTTCTCCCTTCATGTGAGTTTTAAGTATCAATATTTTCCATATTAGGAAAGTAAGGTGTGACTTCTTAAATGTATTGATTCACTTAAAACAACATTAATGAATGTGCTATACAGTAACATAAGTGAAAGTTTTTATAAAGATTAACTATTTTCAAAAATGTTTAGGAAGAAGAGTGGTATTATTTAGGATGTGGTAGGTGTCTTCAATGTCTGACAAGAGAAGACAGCTGGATTCTCATTTTTGCATTTAATCTGTTGGGTTATGTTGTTTGGTTGGAGAATATGAAGAAAAGCTTGCATGAAACAGATGTATCATTCAAAAAGGGAGGCCTATTTTAATAGCCTTTATAGATAATTGTGATACTCTTCTTTGATGATACATCAAAAATCAACAAGACTAGCTTCTTACATGTTAACAGCAGTATGTGTTTTGTGATTTGCCCAGAGGGACTGAGGTCAACTCTTTTTTTTCAATATAAATTTATTTATTTTAACTGGAGGTTAATTACTCCACAATATTGTATTGGTTTTGCCATACATCAACATGTATCCGCCACAGGTATACACGTGTTCCTCATCCTGAACCCCCCTTCCTCCACCCTTTCTGTACCATCCCTCTGAGTCATCCCAGTACACCAGCCCCAAGCATCCTGTATCCTGCATCGAACTTGGACTGGCAATTCGTTTCATATATATTATACATGTTTCAATGCCATTCTCCCAAATCACCCCACCCTTTTCCTCTCCCACAGAGTCCAAAAGACTGTTCTATACATCTGTGTCTCTTTTACTGTCTCACATACAGGGTTATTGTTACCATATTTCTAAATTCCATATATATGCGTTAGTATACTGTATTGGTGTTATTCTTTCTGGCTTACTTCACTCTGTATAACAGACTCCAGTTTCAACATTTGATGGCACTGTTGAGACTCCTACTACTATTCATGCATAAGGAGGGTATGAACAATGTGCTTATTGTCCACATAATGACACTTTCTGTGAACAGAAGGGCAGGCCCCCAGGCAGAACTTTTCCTGGTTTGTGAGAGAACAAGAAAAGACAGCTGGGTCTGCCTGGCCTTATGGTTTTGAGGTAGGACTTGGACAAACAATCTGATATGAGGGCCAGGGTCTGTGTGGTTGAACTTTCCCAGGTGCCAAAGGGGGAAGAGCATGGCTTTCTCATCACTTTAACTCTTTGAGGCAAGAAAGGGGTGGGGTGGCATTTGAAAGCTGCCATCTCTGAAATGTCAAAACATATCAGTGAATTTTTCGTATTCAATTCTATTTATGCTCACTGAACTTGCACTTTGAATGGGTCTTTTATTTGTGCATGGTTTGGAACATCATTTATTGGGTGTTAGAAAAATTCTTTTAGCTATGCACATTTTCCAAATATCGATCTACGTTATTATATAATACACATTGCAATGTAATAACATTACTTTTCCTATCATGCTGTTGCTGCTGTTAAGTCGCTTCAGTCGTGTCTGACTCTGTGCAACCCCATAGATGGCAGCCCACCAGGCTCTGCCATCCCTGGGATTCTCCAGGCAAGAACACTGGAGTGGGTTGCTATTTCCTTCTCCAATGCATGAAAGTGAAAAGTGAAAGTGAAGTTGCTCAGTCATGTCCAACTCTTAGCGACCTCATGAACTGCAGCCCACCAGGCTCCTCTGTCCATGGGATTTTCCAGGCAACAGTACTGGAGTGGATTGCCATTACCTTCTCTGTTTCCTATCATAAAAGTCTTTTAAAATTTAGCTATCAAGCTCATCATAGCAGATATAAATTTTCCAAAATTTTAACTTTAGCATAAAAGTTAAAAGCTTAAAATTTATTATTGACCTTGTCTTATCAGTTATTCTCCTTGATGCAACAAGCTCATTTTATTATTGTGAAAAGCTCTGCCAAATTTCACATTCTTAAGAACTATAGTTTGTCAGCCATTTCTTCAAGTGAAAATGATGTTCCATATCAAAAGTGGCTACTGCAGTTTTCTTGAAATAATAATCATAGTGGAAATGTTAGATAACGTGTCAGTATTATTTTGACTTTGTGAACTTCCAAAAGAGGTAACAGGGACCCCTAGGGGTCTGTATGGGCTTCCCTGATGGCTCAAGTGGTAAAGAATCCACCTGCAATCCATGAGGTGTGGGTTCCATCCCTGGGTCAGGAATGGAGGATGGCATGGCAACCTACTCTAGTATTCTGGCCTGGAGATTCCATAGAAAGAGGAGCCTGGCAGGCTACAGTTTATGAGGCTGCAAATAGTCTGATACCAAGTAATTAAGCAAGCATGCACAGTAGGAGTCTATGACCACACTTTGAAAATTGTTAGGCTTTAAGGTGATATAAGAGCTGGTCTCAATATTAATGGGGAAAAGGCACTTCAGGAAGGGAAACCTCATGCCAAGAAAAGCCCTAGACTGACAGCGCACCTTGTATATGGGTAGATTAGCCTGGAAATTGGTGTGGCAGGAGGCAGAGTAGATGATAGCCAAGGATGGCCAAGCATCAGTCACCATGAACAGGTCACCAGTAGACAGAAATCTCATAACATCACAGAGGGTGAGTCTCTGGGGAGCTCTCAGTAGGAAAGTGATATGATTTACAAGTTGCAAAAGTATTGCCTTGGTTCTTGTGTGAAGAGCAGAGGATATCTGTTGAGATGGAGTACACTAAAGTCAGAAGTAGAAGGAGAAACCAGAAAGCGATTGGAAAAATCCAGGTGAGAGAAGATGGAGGTTTAGGCAAAGGTGGTCTCAGTGGATGGATGAGAGGTTGGATTCTGGGTATATTTGAAGGTAAAGCAAATACTTACTGATGGATTAGCTGTGAAGTGTTATTGCATTAAAAATGAAGAAATATCTAAAGTTTGACTTAGAATATTTGAAAAGTCTGTTGAACATCAAGTAGAATACCAAGAGGCAATTTGAGGTATTAATGAATTTAAAGGTGATGTCTGGGCTGAAGATGGTAAGTGTACATAAGAGTTATTTCAAAATAATTATTTAGCCACTCTGGCTGCATATAAAGATTTCCAGAAAACACTGAGAAAAATGTCTCTGCCCAAAATACTAATGCTGTAAGGTAAATGACTACCATTTATTAAAAGCACAGTAGATGCAGGTTCTCTGTCAGTTCTTTGCATATATTATTTAATTGCTTTTTGCCACAGAACTGAAATCCTAACTACTGAAGAAGCAACCAAGACTCAGGAAAAGAAGGTGGTTTCTCCAGGACCAATAAGTCACAAAGAACAGGACCCAGATTTGAATTAAAGTTAGACACACAGTCAAGCATTTGTAAATCATATACTCATTAGATATTTACTTTTTAATGTCTTTTTCCAGTTTCTCAGGAATGAAGCACAGAAAAGTTATTAGGTCAGGAGAAAAATTATTTTCACTAAATACCAACATGACATGAATGCGTTCAAAATGAAGCTATAGTGATTAGTACTGAACACAATGTCATGTCTCATTCAACACTAAACAACCTCTGAGACAAAAATAAATACTACCTTAGTCGAATAGGAATTGAAAGACCATTTGCCAAACCTTCTGTCTGTGCTTCCGAGGGCTACTGTGTTAGAATAAAGGCTGAAAATAGAATAAGTCAGCTAAGACTGTCACAAAAGGTGATCAGAACCTCTCCTAATGTGGGGGTAGCCCAGGGCAACAGAGGGCAACATAGTTCAGTTCAGTTCATTCGCTCAGTCGTGTCCAACTCTTTGTGACCCCATGAACCGCAGCACGCCAGGCCTCCCTGTCCATCACCAGCTCCCAGAGTTTACCTAAACTCATGTCCATTGAGTCGGTGATGCCATCCAACATCTCATCCTCTGTCGTCCCCTTACCCTCCTGCCTTCGATCTTTCCCAGCATCAAGGTCTTTTCAAATGAGTCAACTCTTCGCATTAACTGGCCAAAGTATTGGAGTTTCAGCTCCAGCATCAGTCTTTCTAATGAACACTCAGGACTGATTTCCTTTAGGATGGACTGGTTGGACTCCTTGCAGTCCAAGGGACTCTCAACAGTCTTCTTCAACACCATAGTTCAAAAGCATCAGTTCTTTGATGCTCAGCTTTCTTTATAGTCCAACTCTCACATCCATACATGATTACTGGAAAAGCCATAGCCTTGATGAGACGGACCTTTGCTGGCTAAGTAATGTCTCTGCTTTTTAATATACTATCTAGGTTGGTCATAACTTTCCTTCCAAGGAGTAAGCGTCTTTTAATTTCATGGCTGCAGTCACCATCTGCATGATTTTGGAGCCCCAAAAATAAAGCCACTGTTTCCACTGCTTCCCCATCTATTTGCCGTGAAATGATAGGACCAGATGCCATGATCCTAGTTTTCTGAATGTTGAGCTTTAAGCCAACTTTTTCACTCTCCTCTTTCACTTTCTGCAAGAGGCTCTTAGTTCTTCTTCACTTTCTGCCATAAGAGTGGTGTCATCTGCATATCTGAAGTTATTGATATTTCTCCTGGAAATCGTGATTCCAGCTTGTGCTTCTTCGAGCCCAGCATTTCTCATGATGTACTCTGCATAGAAGTTAAATAAGCAGAGTGACAATATACAGCCTTGACGTACTCCTTTTCCTATTTGGAACCAGTCTGTTGTTCCATGTCCAGTTCTAACTGTTGCTTCCTGACCTGCATACAGATTTCTCAAGAGGCAGGTCAGGTGGTCTGCTATTCCCATCTCTTTCAAAACTGTCCACAGTTTATTGTGATCCATACAGTAAAAGGCTTTGGCGTAGTCAATAAAGCAGAAATAGATGTTTTTCTGGAACTCTCTTGCTTTTTTGATGATCCAGCGGTTGTTGGCAATTTGATCTCTGGTTCCTCTGCCTTTTCTAAAACCAGCTTGAACATCTGGAAGATCATGGTTCACATATTGCTGAAGCCTGACTTGGAGAATTTTGAGTATTACTTTACTAGCGTGTGAAATGAGCGTGATTGTGTGGTAGCCTGAGCATTCTTTGGTATTGCCTTTCTTTGGGATTGGAATGAAAACTGACCTTTTCCAGTCCTGTGGCCATTGCCGAGTTTCCCAAATTTGCTGGCATATTGAGTGCAGCACTTTCACAGCATCATCTTTTAGGATTTGAAATAGCTCAATTGGAATTCCATCACTCCCACTAGCTTTGTTCATAGTGATGCTTCCTAAGGCTGACTTGACTTCACATTCCAGGATGTCTGGCTCTAGGTGAGTGATCACACCATCATGATTAACTGTGTTGTGAATATCTTTTTGTACAGTTCTTCTGTGTATTCTTGCCCCTTTTGTTAATATCTGTTAGATCCATACCATTTCTGTCCTTTATTAAGCCCATCTTTGCATGAAATGTTCCCTTAGTATCTGTAATTTTCTTGAGTCTTTCTTTAGTCTTTCTCTAGTCTTTCCCATTCTATTGTTTTCTTCTATTTCTTTGCATTGATCACTGAGGAAGGCTTTCTTATGTCTCCTTGATAGTCTTTGGAACTCTGCATTCAAATGAGAATATCTTTCCTTTTCTCCTTAGCTTTTTGCTTCTCTTCTTTTCACAGTTATTTGTAAGGCCTCCTCAGACAACAGCCATTTTGCTTTTTTGCATTTCTTTTCCAAGGGGATGGTCTTGATCCCTGTCTCCCGTACAGTGTCACGAAACTGCATCCATATTTCACCAGGCACTCTGTCTATCAGATCTAGTCCCTTAAATTCATTTATCACTTCCACGGTATAATCATAAGGGATATGATATAGGTCGTACCTGAATGGTCTAGTGGTTTTCCCTACTTTCTTCAATTTGGAAAGTCTGAACTTGGCAATAAGGAGTTCATGATCTGAGCCACAGTCAGCTGCCGGTCTTATTTTTGCTGACTGTATAGAGCTTCTCCATCTTTGGGTGCAAAGAATACAATCAATCTGATTTTGAATGTGGTCGACTGGAGAAGGGAATGGCAAACAACTTCAGGATTCTTGCTTTGAGAACCCCATGAACAGTATGAAAAGGCAAAAAGATGGGACACTGAAAGATGAACTCCCCAGGTTGGTAGGTGCCCAATATGTTATTGGAGATAGGTGGAGAAATAACTCCAGAAATAATGAAGAGACAGAGCCAAAGCAAAAACCACACCCAGCTATAGATGTGACTGGTGATAGAAGCAAGGTTTGATGCTATAAAGAGGGCAACATACCTTAGGTATAAATATTTTAAAGGTACAAAATAAGATACCTAACTGTTTGGTAAAATATGCTTGCCCACCTACCTCAAGTACATGGTCAAAATGACAAAGTCAAAAATTTCAGCAGAAACCATAGTTTCTTTTCATATGACTGAAAGTTGGCAAATATCAAAGATAGATAAATTTAATTATATTGCACATGTTTGAATGTGGGCAATGTTTATATGAGTAACCAAAAAAGAGAAAGTAATTCAAAAGCTGACAATCTTGAGCTCAATTAACTCTTTTTTATCCCCAGGGAGAATCTTGTGAATATTGAAATAAACTATAGTGACTTAAACTATAAGATAACCCAGCAGCAAAAAGCAGTTAGTGTCTCTGAGTTACTTGGTAAGTATTATCTAGCTGTTCCTCAATTTTTTTTAATTTATCTATTTTAACTGAAGGCTAATTACTTTCAATTTTGTGGTGGTTTTTGACACACATTGACCTGAATCAGCCATGGGTGTGCATGTGTCACCCCATCTTGAACCCCCAGACCCCTTCCCTCCCCATCCCATCCCTCTGGGTTGTCCCAGTGCACCAGCTTTGAGTGCCCTATTTCATGCATCAAACTTGCACTGGTCATCTATTTCACATATCGTAATATGCATGTTTCAGTGTTATTCCCACCCTCACCTTCTCCCACAGAGTCCAAAAGTCTGTTCTTTATATCTATACCTCTTTTGCTGTTTTGCATATAGGGTCATCGTTACCATCTTTCTAAATTCCAGATATATGCATTATTATACTGTATTGGTGTTTTTCTTTCTGACTGACTTCACTCTGTATAATCGGCTCCAGTTTCATCCACCTCATTAGAACTGACTCAAATGCATTCTTTTTAATGACTGAGTAATATTCCATTGTGTATATGCACCACAGCTTTCTTATCCATTCATCTGCTGATGGACATCTAGGTTGCTTCCATGTCCTAGCTATTGTAAACAGTGCTGTGATGAACATTGGGGTACATGTGTCTCTTTCAATTCTGGTTTCCTTGGTGTGTTTGCCCAGTAATGGGGTTGCTGCATCATATGATGATTCTATTTCCAGTTTTTTAAGGAATCTCCACCCTGTTCTCCATAGTGGCTGTACTGGTTTGCATTCCTACCAACATGTAAGAGGGTTTCCCTTTTTTTCACACCCTCTCCAGCATTTATTGTTTGTAGACTTTTTGATGGCAGCCATTCTGAGCAGCATGAGATGGTACCTCATTGTGGTTTTGATTTGCATTTCTCTGATAATGAGTGATGTTGAGCATCTTCTCATGTGTTTGTTAGCCATCTGCATGTCTTCTCTGTAGAAATGTCTATTCCTCAATTTTTTAAAAATTTCTATCAGTTTATTTTCCTTTCATATTTAAGGTTTAGCTTATCAATGGAGAAAAATAATCCATGGTGCTTGTCTTTCACTTGTCATGTAAATCTGACACCTTTCCAGTCTCTGGACATGTCTCCAGCAAATGCAGCAGGATGCTCACAAATAAGGCAGGGCTCATGGACTTCCCAGGTGGTGCAGTGGTAAAGAATCGCCTGCCAATGTAGGAGAATCAAGAGACATGAGTTCCATCCCTGGGTTCGAAAGATCCCCTGGAGAAGGAAATGGCAACCCATTCCAATATTCTTGCCTGGAAAACTCTGTGGACAACAGAGGAACCTGACGGGCTGCAGTCCATGGGGTTACAAAGAATCAGTGATGCCTGTGCGCAGTACAGGGCACAGTGCATGGTCTCATGGTCACTCAGCATCTGCCTTCACCCAGATGTATCTAACCCCACGTCTGGGTCGAATATCAGCGTCACTGACCTCTGCAACAAATTCCACCCAGACTGGGCTGCAAAGAACCTGAAAAAGTAAAATCTGCATTTAAGTTACAAACACCACCTGTTCATGCTCCTCCATCATTCAGTCCTTGGCAAACTTAACCGCTGAATTCCAGATCTCACTGTCTCTCAGAGGAGGTTGTGGAACAGACAGAACAGGAATCAGAGTCAGGTTAAGTGACCAAGGTCAATCCCTGGTGGCTGAGCCAATCTCCTCAACACAATGCAGAATCCTCAGTGCTCCTGGATGAGCTTCCCTGGTAGCTCAGCTGGTAAAGAATCCACCTACAATGTGGGAGACCTGGGTTTGATTCCTGGTTGGGAAGGTCCCCTGGAGAAGTGAATGGCTACCTACTCCAGTGTTCTGGCCTGGAGAATGCCATGGACTGTATAGTCTATGGGGTGAGTCAGATAGGACTGAGCAACTTGCACTTTCATACTCAACCCATCACCAGGCCTTACAAAAAATAACATTGTCCTAAGAACGGCTCAGGGCAAAGAGGAAAAGATTAGTAATGTAATCTGTTTACAAAGGCAGTGCTTGAGGAGTCAGATTCACAGAGACAAAAAATAGGGTGGTGGATACAAGGGAATGGGGAAGGGGGCAGTGATGAGTCAGTATTTAATGAGGACAGAGTTTCTGCTGGGGAAGATGAGAAAGTTCTGGAGACAGACGCTGGTGATGATTTTATGACAATGGGAGTATACTTAATGCCACAGAATTATACACTTAAAACTGACTAACATGGCTAATTTTATTCTGTATAGATTTTACCACAAAAAAAAGCACAAACAATAAAGACTTATAGATGCTGAAAAACTTGTTAAAAAGAAGGCAGTACTGTGTTCATATATCTTAGTTCAATAAAATACTGCAAATGCTTACAAAGAAATTGTTTGGACACTTGAGGTCATAAACTGCTTGGAAATCTGTTTCTGGAAAGTATCATTAACCAGTAAGGCTGTCCTGGTGTCCAATTTCTGTTCTCCACTTAGAAATGAATGTGTGATTGTCTAGGATGTTTTATGAATTTGCTGAGATTTAATACCCTCCAAAGTCCTTGAGTTGTATTTTTGGAAATAGAATTTATGTTTTCTTTCACTCTCTTTTTTGAGATAATTATGTGAATGCTACTCCAAGGTATTATTTATTGCTCCTGCATTATTTATGCTAAACTTAATACCGTTAGCTCATATTCATATATCAGCTATTATTAACTTTTGAGCTTCAAATAATTTAAAATCTAGTAATGTTTAATTTGATTTTTATGGAATAGGCATGATTTATTCACTTTCTTTATTGGCTTTATTACAGCAGATGTTGGTGGTCAGCTGGGCTATTTTGTGGGGCCAGTGTGATTACAATTATAGAAATTATTGAGTATATATTCACCAATTTCTACTGGATATGCATTTTGTTCTTGCTGAAGATCCCTGAAATGGCCCAGGGCACTCCTACACCTCAGAATCACCTGGGGAATAAAGGCAGCATCGAGGTATGCTGATGTCCACTTAGGACAAAAGCATTTGTTCTTCTCTTCACGATACCTTCAGATTTACTCATGGCTTATTCACTGCTCTGTAACTTTATGTTATAGTCCTGGAGACATCTATCTTTTTATACATACTTCATCTCTGTCTGTGTCTTTAATTACATATACATATTGATTTATATATTAAAAAAAGAAGCAGGCACTGTCTTGGGTTTTTTTCCACCATGGAATTAATTGATTAATTCCCAGTACCCAAAACAGTAGAGATTATATAGTAAGCATTTCAGAAATACTTATTAATGATTGAAACCTTGTGCAATAGAAAAGACACTCTTTATGATTAACTAAATAAGTTAGATGTGATAGATACTCTATATTTGAGGAGACAAGATACTTCTTTATTCAGGAAACAGTGCATGTAATTTGTGCTTTATAAAATTTCTGAGAGATTTTATTTGGGGGAAAGTTCAACATGATTTCTTTTCTTTTGTCAAAAGTCCTATTATACAACTGACTTTTGGAGGGACAGTATCTATGTCTATTTCCTGTACAGGTGGATACTTACAATAAATCTATTTGAAAGTAAATTTGTAGTATATTGGGAGAAGACAGTGTTTATCTCTAATATCTGTGTATACTTCTTTACTCTTGGGAGGAAATTCAAGATTTGCTGTGCTGTGATCATCCCTCAGGCAGTTAGTCTACTCTTCTCTTTGTGACTCTGTTACTAAATGCACCATCTAAACAGCATGTGTCTGGGGGGCGAGGTGGGGCACCCCTGGAGGCCCAGTGGTAAAGAATCTACCTGCCAAGGCAGGAGACACGGGTTTGATCCCTGGTCGGAGAAATTCCCACATACTGTGTAGCACTAAGCCAGTGCACCACCACAATTGAGCCTGTGCTCCAGAGCTCGGAGCTGCAACTACTGAGCTCTAGAACCACAGCTACTAAAGCCTGCACCCTAGGCACCATACCCGGCAGTAAAAGCTACCGCAATGAGAAGCCTGCTCACTGCAACTAGAGAGTCACCCCTGTTCGCTGCAACTAGAGAAAAGCCCGAGCAGCAGCAAAGATCCAGCACAGCCAAAAGTAACTAACTAAACTAAAATTTTCAAAAATAAATAAATAAACAGCACATGGTAATGGACAGGCCAGGTAAGAGTTGGACCATGTGGCTGAAAGGTACCATCACCCATCTGGGAATCTGTTTTCTTCATTTCTTTGCTTAAATAATCAAGGGCAAATAGTCAGAGAGTAAATGCAATGGAATGAAGAAGGGAATGAAGTGGAGAAGAGTCCTTGAGATGAGTATTCATTTATGAGTGTTACTTCTTTGGGGATTGATGAAGGTAGCCACACAGAGATTTTTTGCTTTGAAAGCCAAAATTGCAACTCTACCCCTTGCCCTCCCCCCACAAAAAAAAGGACTAGTCCTTCTGAAGCATTTTAAATATTGTAGAAACAAGCAAACCCATGTTTGTGACATGACAGCCAGTAATAATGGGTCACCTTCAAGTGATACAACGCTGAAGAGAGTGATGGTGGATGTGGATAAAGGTTTGAGTCCCTAATACAAACCTCCTCTTAAGAAGGGATGAAGCTACAAAGAAAGCTGAAGCTTCAGAAGGCGATATCCTAAAGCTGAAAGGGCAGCTTGGAGGAGGCAGTTCTGCTGCAGTGGAAGGTATTAGGGTGAACAGGAAACTGTGGGTTGGGGAGCAAGAAAGAAAACGCCCTCTAATGATGCATTTACTACATAAGATAGATGGCTTTGCCGCTAGTGGCTTATCACTTAAATAAATCAGTTTCACCTTTTGCTCCATTTTGATTTGAGAACCTCTAGAATTGCCCGATTTCCATCCACAGTGACTACTGTAACTTTAATTAAATATTTAATTAATACTTCTTTGGAAGTATTAGAAAATGGATATATGCAGATTAGAGTCTTTGGTAGAAATTTAATATCAAATCTCAGCATAAAATACTGAAAATTTAAGACTGTCAGTCACCAGATGCAGCAACTACTTAGAATTCTTTCAGGAGTCAATTGTTCATGTGTTACCAGGTTTTGCTGAAGATATATCCTGCCACTGAGACAGCTAAGTCCCTTCCTAACTGCAATATCAGAAGGATTTTTCAATAAAGACAGAGCAACTCAGCAAAGTCACTGATGTAATGGAAATGGTACTCAGGGAGTGCATTTGGTGTCGACTCTGGAGCACATGGAGGGAAGGGAAGAAGAACATTGTATCCAAAACCAGTTTGTAGCTGTGCATTTAAAGCCAGTATGGAGGTTCCTTAGAAAAACTAAAACTAGAGCCCAGCATACACATTGCATATGATTTAGCAATCCCATTCGTGGGCATATACACAGAGAAAACCACAATCCAGATACATGCACCCCAATGTCCACTGCAGCACCCTTTACAATAGCCAGGACACAGAAGCAACTTAGCGGTCCATCAACAGAGGAGTGGATAAAGAAGCTACATATAAACAGTGGAATAGTACTCAACCATAAAAAGAACAAAATTGTGCTATTTGCAGAGACGTGAATGGATGTATATATATGACTGTTATACAGAGTTAATTAAGACATAAGGAGAAAAACAAACATACTGTTGCACATACATAAAATGTAAAAATGGTATAGATGATGTTATTTTCAAAACAGAAACACAGACACAGTCGTAGAGAACAAACATGGACACCAAGATGGGTAAGAGGATAGCTGCTGCTGCTGCTAAGTCGCTTCAGTCGTGTTTGACTCCGTGTGATCCCAGAGACGGCAGCCCACCAGGCTCCTCCATCCCTGGGATTCTCCAGGCCAGAACACTGGAGTGGGTTGCCATTTCCTTCTCCAATGCCTGAAAGTGAAAAGCGAAAGCGAAGTCACTCAGTCGTGCCCGACCTTAGCAACCCCATGGACTGCAGCCTACCAGGCTCCTCGTCCATGACATTTTCCAGGCAAGAGTACTGGAGTGGGGTGCCATTGCCTTCTCCGAAGGGGATAGAGTAGGATGAATTGGGAGATTGGGACTGACATATATACACTACTGATACTATGTATATAATAGATAACTAATTTCAGGGAACTGTTCTCAGTGCTCTGTCATGATGTAAATGGGAAGGAAAAACAAAAAAGAGGAGGTATATGTATACGTATAGCTGACTCACTTTGCTGTGCTGTAGAAACTAGCACAACATTATAAAGCAACTATTCACCAACAAAAATTAATTTAAAATGAAAATTAGAAAATGAACATGGTGTATAAAAACGATGCACAGAACTTAATATTCTGAGACCCAACAAGTAAATATTACAAGTAAAAAGTACAAGTAAACGAAATCTCCTCAATGGCCAGCTCCTATTGCTCTATGCCCTAAATGTTACAATCCCCTCTCTGCTATCTCAAAGCAAGCTGCCTGGGGTACTGATGGAAAATTCTCAACTGAAAGTCAGTTTGGAAACCAGCCTCTCTTCTCATTTAGAGGGTAACACTTTGGTTGCAAAAGGTAAAAGTGAGTCCACACAACAGGAAAACAGAAGGCTCACTGGGGAGAGTGACCCTTGGGATTCCCACTCCGGAATAATACTTGGATATTTATAGATATGTGCGGCCAGTCAAATGGGCCCAAAATAATTGGATGATTAGGAATTTCTGTCAATGAGGAAGATTGATTTTGGAAATCTCTGTCAGAATTCTGAAGGAGAATCAGAGCAACTTATGAGATGCTCGCCTGGAAAACCCCATGGCTGACTCAGAGGGAATGTGGGATGTGAAGGCTGAGGCTTGCTTGTTCTGGCCCTGGAGCTAGTTAATTGGAAAATGAATATAAATGAGCACAGAGATGTCCCAGCTACTTAATAATAGATAGGAAGATGGTGTATTCCTTTCCCGTGTGGTCAGGCACAGTCCAGAAGACTGAGAGAAAGGAACTACTTTCAAAGACTTTGGGTAAGATGCTTAAGGACAAACACTAGCATGTAGATTGCTAAAATCCTTACCAGTAACCCTGGTGGCTTCAAAGTGGTTCTCACAGGAATAGATATGATTTCTACCCTGGGCTGTATTACCCTTTGACTGAAGCCAGTCTCATCGTTAAGGGTTCGATGCAACAGATTGTGCTTCTGTTTGATTCTACCCACTACATTTCATGAACCAAAGTGACACATCACTGCTGTCAACACACCAAAACAGTGAGAAGCTTAACGCTGTCTGGTCTTAAGATATTTCCTACCACCTTCAACTGGACTCAAAACATTTTTACTCAAAGATGCAGAGACTGTGATAGAGTCTTGAAGAACTGAGCTGACACAATGAGGGACAGTGGAGGAGGAGCGTCTTTGAGAAGGTTTCTTTGCAAAGAGTACAGGGATGAGAATGAAGGCTGAAGATGCTACAATCACACACTGACTTCTCATCTCAAAATACTTTCCTTATTTTCCTGGATCTAGTCACTGCTCATCAAGGGTTGCACTCATGTGTCCTGAAGGAGGGGAGCATCACTGTGCAAACAATTGACACCACAATGTCAATTCCTCTGAAAGTAGAAATATCCCTAGGAGAACAGAGAAATGCGCACTGTGTGGCTCGCCTAGGACTGACCAGGATGCTGGCCCCCTGCTCACGGCCACAGTGGTCCCAGAGCCTTTGCCTGTGGAAGGTGCTCCTTAGGACTGGACAAAAGGGAACATTCCAGAAAGGAGATTTCTACTTCTTGCCTGATTGTGGGTAGTCTGAATCCATAAAACCAAGTCTGAGTTAAAACAGGTCAACAACAGACAAGGAGAAACTGGGGAGATGGCAAAGGAGCTTTTGAATACAAATAACATCAGGAAGGATGCTGTCGTACTTTCCCTGAGAGAGGGCTTGCATGAAAGTATTAATGTTCTCTTAATTCTCTCAGGAGCAGCAGTAGTTCATGATCCATGTGGAAAAAACCCCTGGATTGTTTTTCATCTAAGATGGAAAAGTGACTTTAAGCCTATTTATAAAATTAACCTAAAAAACTACTTGAATTCATAGCAGAAGAGGTATCATCAGCACCCCTTGATGACCTGCCTGAACGAAGAGCAGGTTGAAATCATCACTGGGTTTTATTTGTCAGGTCATGCTTATCACACAGATGCTTTTACACAGCCATAAGTCACCAATGAGTCACCCGAAGAATCTTCAGAAATAATTGCACATAGAAGCTGAATGTTTGAACTCACAACCTCTGGGGGGTGCTATTCATGTGCATGCATAAAATATAACAAGTAGAAGTGTCACCACTGGCTTAGATAATATCGAATTCAACATCCTAAGAGAGTAGGTACCTGGGAAATAGAACTTGGTGTGTTGAGCCAAGTGGTCCTGGCATTACTGGAGGATGCCTGAGAGGATTATGTGTAGACATGATACACTATTCATATATCTAAACCAGTGGAACATTGTACTTTCCAACCATGCTGGGAAAGGGCTTATATCTTTCATTAATGTCCTGATTACAATAAAACCTATTGTGTTAAAAGTGCAAGAGCATAAAAAGAAATAAGCTACCAAGCCATGAAAAAGACATAGCAGTTCCGTAAATGCACATTGTTAAGTGAAAGAAACAAATCTGAAAAGACAACATATTGTATGGTTCCAACAATATGGCATTCTGGAAAAAGACAAAAATGTAAGAAGAAAAATCAATGGTTTACAGGACTCAGGGAAGGAAAGGAAGTAACACCCAGAAGATTTTTAGAACAGTGAAAATGTTCTGCATGATACTGTAGTGATGGACACATTAGACATTTGTCAAAATTTATAGAATGTTAAAAAAAAAAAGAGTGATCTCTCAAGTAAACTATGGACTTCTGTTAATAATATACCAACATAGGGATATCAATTGTAACATATGTACATATTAAGGCAAAACATCAATATAGGGTAAACCAGAGGTGGTAGAGTAATGGGTGTATGAGAATTCCCTACTTTTCACTCAACTAAAACTGCTCAAAAAAATAAAGTGTATTAATTATTTTTTCAAAGTGCAGTGGTGAGGGGTGATGGAGACTCTGAAGAGAGGGATGCATTTGTAGCATGACTATACACAGCCTACAGTGTGACAATAATTTTCTGGCCAGAGCACTCTGAATTACCAAAGAACTTTCCCCACAGTACATTGACTGAGTCAGAAGGAAGAATATCAGTGTGTCAGAATGATACCTGGAATCCTGTGTCATTGAAAATATGTTTCTTAAAAATTAAGGTATGGAATGCTCCCCCAGTCCAGATGGACCTGAAATTTAGTGACCACTGGCCTCCAGTAACTCCTTTGTTCATTGGAAGTGCATTTTGTATAAAAAGAGATCTTTGTGAGAAAGTTTGAGACATAACATTGTAATATTAACTGAGTTGTAATTTAGTCACTAAGTGGTGTCCAACTCTTGGACACCATGGACACCACTTGGAATCCATAGACAAGCCTCCTCTGCCCATGGGATTTCCCTGGCAAGCATACTGGAGTGAGTTTCCATTTCCTTCTCCAGGGGATCTTCCAGACCCAGGGATCAAACCAGAGTCTCCTGAAGTGGCAGGCAGGTTCTTTACCTGCTAAGCCACCGTGGAAGCCCTTCTGTTAACTGAGATGTGTTATATAAAGTATATTTGAAGCTCTCCACAGCAGCTAGATGTCATAATAAAAGATTTATGATTTACTTATAAACCTTAAAATAAATGGAACTTAAGTAAACTATAATCTCAGGATAAACATAAGTTTTCAGGAATTAACCTAAAACTCCCCACCAATGTCAGAGCTCATGAGATTAATTGGCCAGAGAAAGAAGTAAATTTAAGTTTGGGAGAGAAACCATATGCAGTTGAATTTCTCTATAAAAGCTATTGGAAGGTGCAAAAAATAATGGATTAAGGAAGGAAATGAATAATCCAAGTGGTTAAGGAATATTAAAAAATTGT
Organism: Aepyceros melampus; assembly: GCA_006408695.1. NCBI lineage: Eukaryota > Metazoa > Chordata > Mammalia > Artiodactyla > Bovidae > Aepyceros > Aepyceros melampus. Next base: position 34,835 of record SJXQ01001597.1, on the reverse strand, counting down.
GAGACCTGTGGTCATCATTAGCATGTTTTGAAAGCAAATTCCTACATTTACTGAAAGCTGCAAGTCCTGACAGTCATCAGTGTTTTAGTCAGTCTGCTTCTATGGTTTGACTATTATAGAAATTACTATAGTAAGAATGACAAGAAATACCTGGGGCATGCGTAGCAAGGAGATGGAAGTAAGAATAAAGGATTGGTTCTGTAGCCTCTCCCCCAGCCTCAAGGATTAATTACCTTGAAAATTCAAGGGATTTATGGGAGTCAACTTGGCTCAGAGCCCAGTGTTAGGGACATTAAATGGAAGAAGCCTTGTTCAGGTTTCAGAGCCAAGAAAGCAGAGTAGGCCTTTGACCTTGCTTCTGACCTGCCTGGACACTGTCCTGACTGTCTGCCTGATAGCAAATACACCAATTATTATCAGTAAGATGAATGACAATATAGATAAGATAGGGAGTGGGTCTTGGAATTCTTGAGCCTCTGGAGGAGGCCTGGCCAACCAAGCTTGGGTCTTAACAAAATCATACAAGTAGCAAGATAAAACAAACAGCATTGTGAAAAATATTAATGTGAAATCAGAGCTGCAATTTGCTTGCAAACTGATGATGATATCCATTTGTGGCCTGGGATTCTAAGTGGGAACCCCCAAAACTGCAATTTTGAAGTCCCACCAGTGGAGTGGATGCACTGCCTGGGACCTTTTCTCAGTGTGGACTCCAGATTGCTGTTATGCCGGGAAGTCCCAGCGCTGTTTAAATCTGGATGTTAGTTGGCCCCAGTTAGGTGATGTCTATGCTGTTACTCTCCTCTACTGTTTCTGTTTCTTTTCTTTTAATGATTGTATATTGAAAACAAGTTAGATAATTCTCTATTAAATATTGAAATTACTTATTTGTATATAATGAGTGGTTTCTTTTGTTAATGAATCCTTTGAACCTAAAACAAAAGTTAAAACTTCCAGCAAAATACCAAGATAACTGAAAATTAGGCCAAGCACTGTGGGTCATGGGAAACACATGGACTTGCATTGTTAGGGGTGTTTATTGAGCTGCCTTGGAGCTAAGAGCTGGTTACAACCCTGAGAACCCCCAAGATCAGCAAGGAATAAAAGCTGGAGAAGCCCCAGAACTGGAGGCCACCTCTGCCTCACGTGACAGCACATGTCCTCAGAGCAGAGTATCTGGGGCACATTGGCAACAATGCCTGGCTGTCATGAAGACTCTTTAATACTGTGAGCATGAACACTGTTAAAAATTCAATACAAAATGGGGGTTTCCCTGGTTGTCCAGTGGTTAATTCTTCACTTGCATTGTTAGGGGTGTTTATTGAGCTGCCTTGGAGCTAAGAGCTGGTTACAAACCCTGAGAACCCCCATGATCAGCAAGGAATAAAAGCTGGAGAAGCCCCAGAACTGGAGGCCACCTCTGCCTCACGTGACAGCACATGTCCTCAGAGCAGAGTGTCTGGGGCACATTGGCAACAATGCCTGGCTGTCATGAAGACTCTTTAATACTGTGAGCATGAACACTGTTAAAAATTCAATACAAAATGGGGGTTTCCCTGGTTGTCCAGTGGTTAATTCTTCACTTTCCAATGAAGGGGTGTGGATTGGCTCCTTGGTCAGAGACCCAGGATCCCACAGGCCTCACAGCCAAAAAACTAAAACATAAAACAGAAGCAATATTGCAACAAATTCAATAAAGTTTTTAAGAAAGTGATCTGCATTTTTTAAAATCTTAAAAAAGATTCTATACAAAGTTGCGAATTCCCAGAGCAGACAAAACCATTAAAGCCACTTAAGCAAAATGGAATCTAGCTCGTCTCACAAGCGAAAATGAAACCAGGTTATTTCTTGTAAAGCTCCCGGTTCTTGAGCTGTTCTTTGCCCACTAAACTGTTACTAAGTACTGTTTATTGACTGGAAGTTTAGATTTTGCTGTGTCTGAATTTCTGACAATGCTCAGTTTCTGCTGAGTGTGTGTTCCACCTCTAATCACAAAATCCTGTTTGTTCTCCTTGGACATTTTCTCTCCTTTCTCATTTTCTCTCGTGTCTCTGTTGTAACTGAGGCCTTCAGTGCTGAAACCAGAAAATCAAATACTCTCCTAGAATTCCATACCTCCTCTCAACAATTTACTATATGACAACATGTCGTAGTGTGACCACTCCTCTCACCTCAAATGGTTTTATTGTTTGCAGCTTCCCATCACCCTTTACAAGCTGTCCATCTTACATAGTCATCATTTTTTTCTTTTTTTAATTCTTTCTGGTCCTTTTAATCCAGGACAGCTCTTTCTCTGTCCCACAAAGTTTCCATGGTGATTTGCTCCTTAAAACTATCCTCATCCTCTCCTCATTTACGGCAATGTTCTTTTTGCATGGGAATTCTGCAATCTTTCTCACTCTGCAGTGTTACACCTTCTCTGTTTAGCTTCTCCCAGACTCTTCAATCTCTACTTCATTCCTGTTTGTCTAAATATGGCAAGACATGTAATCGGCACACATTTTAAAATTACTTAAATGTTATAATAAGTCAGTAGTTAAATAAAATAATTGAATATACAGAAATTAACACAGGAAGCAATTTATGTGCAATTGACACTTCAAAGTCTATATTCAAAATCAGAACAAAGAATGGGGAATAATAAATAATAAAAAACTGAAAAATTTAAGAAAATAAGATAAACAGCCATATTTATTTAACTAATAACAAATTTGACTAATATCACATTTTTCCCTATTTCCTTCAGGTTTTACATGTATTGAATGATGCTAAATGTGTCAGTCTAAAGCCTGCTTTCTTATTTTACGTGTTTCCCATGTGTCCATGTCAACATATGAAGATCTAGTTTATTTATTGCACAAAATTACCAATAAATATATCATGATTTATTTATTTTTCCCCAACTAATTCATATTCACATAACTTCAGTATTTTACCTATAGCAAAGATATTGCAATGAATGTCTGTACATCCCTTTTTGTTTTTTTTTTTTTGTTTTTTTTTAATTAATTTTTATTTTTTAGTTTGTTTTGCTTTACAANTGACCTATATGGGGAAAAAAATCTTAAAAAGAGTGGATATATTTATATGTATAACTGATTCACTTTATTGCACACCTAACTAACACATTGTATATCAACCCTACTTTAATAAAAGTTAAAAAGAAAAAAGAATCCATTGACACAAACTTTTCCAGACCTAGAGGTTTTAAGAAAATGCAAAAGAAGATTGAGCATTGCCAAAGTTACTCAACAATTTTTACAATATGTTGAATTATTATCCACACAATACCAATTTTTATGCAAATTCATTATTCCATGTTCTCACACATTTACATTAAGTTATTACCTGGAGAAAGAGGTAGAGTAGCTCAGATAACTCAAATGTAAGCTTCAGATGACATTCAATTTTTTCATGTGCTAACAAACCACAGTATTTGTTTTTGCTGTTGTTTGGTTGCTAAGTTGTATCTGACTCTTTTGTGGTCCCATGGACTGCATCCTGCCAGGCTTCTCTGTCCATGGGATTTCCCATGCAAGCATACTGGAGTGCATTGCCATTTCCTTCTCCAAGGGTTCTTCCTGACCTAGAGATCAAACCCACATCTCCTGCATTGCAGGCAAATTCTTTACCACTGAGATACCTGGAAAGCCCCAAATCACAGTAAACCATCAATTAAATGTGACTTCTACAGTGACTAATCAAATATTCTGAGTAAATGAGTTCATCTTTCTAAAGTGCTGGCAATGTTTTTGTCTCTATTAAGAGCAAGTCATTATCACCTTGGAGCTATTCCCCTTATCCTCTTGAGGCCAAAAGGAGCTTTCTTACAATAAAATGCCTTATATTATTTTTGGTTTGAGAAGGAAGGAGGAGAGAGAGGGAGAAAGAAGGAGAGAGAGAGGAGGAAGGGGGAACAGAGTGAGGGAAGAAAAAAAAAGAAAGAAAGAAAGAAAGAAGGGAGTAAAAAAGGAAAGAAAAGGAGGCACCTACACCAAGAGTTGGACACGACTGAGCGACTTCTCTTTCACTTTTCACTTCCATGCATTGGAGAAGGAAATGGCAACCCACTCCAGTGTTCTTGCCTGGAGAATCCCAGGGACAGGGGAGCCTGGTGGGCTGCTGTCTATGGGGTCACACAGAGTCAGGCACAACTGAAGCGACTTAGCAGCAGCAGCACCCCTATGACACAGGGACTGCATAATTCTAATCTCAGTCTTGATTCTTTTAAAGATATCTACAGCACTCATTTTAAAATATGATTTAGAGAAGGAGAGGGTTTCCCTGGTAGTTAGGCTGGTAAAGAATCCACCTGCAATGCAGGAGACCCCAGTTCAGATTCCTGGGCTGCGAAGATCCACTATGGAAGGGATAGGATGCCCACTCCAGTATTCTTAGGCCTACCTGGTAGCTCAGCTGGTGAAGAATCTGCCTGCAATGTGGAAGATCTAGGTTCTATCCCTGGGTTGGGAAGATCCCCTGGAGAAGGGAAAGGCTACCCACTCCAGTGCTCTGGCCTGGAGAATTCAATGGACTGTATAGTCCATGGGGTCACAGAGAGTCAAACACGATTGAATGAGTTTCACTTTCAGAGAAGGAAAGGGCACACAGTTGCATGTACCTGAGGATATGTGGTTTTATAAGCATGATTTAGACAATTGTAAAAGAAAGCAATCTCTGTGAACTGTGCATTTCGGAGACAAAAAAATGCACATAAAATACTTCTGCTACACAGATCTATGACTTTACAAGTTCAGTGGTGTCATAATGTCTAAGGACAAGGAAGAGAACTCCACCTCAGGATACTATGAGTGAGTGAGTGAAGTCGCTCAGTCATGTCCAACTCTTTGCGACCCCATGGACTATAGCCTACCAGGCTCCTCTGTCCATAGGATTTTCCAGGCAACAGTCCTGGAGTGGATTGCCATTTCCTTCTCCATGCTGAACCAAAACCAACATCACATGCGGAAATGAAAATTAAAGGGAAGTACTGTGGGAATTAACAGAGTCTTAGTGTCTCTGTTGCACAGTGTACTCCAAAGTACCCATAAAAACAAACATCCTATCCATAAACAGGTCAAAAAATACAAATATGCCCTTTCCCAAGGAAGAGACACTTAAGAATGCCAGAAAATAATGTATATACTAAAACTCACTGCATAATCATGAGATAACATTCAGGGCCAGAAGATTTAATGAATGTAAAGACACTAACAGCACTATTTGTCATGGACAGGAAAATAAACACTCTCCTAAAGCACTCTATGTTTGATGAGTAACTTTGAATACATTAGAAAATATTACTTATTATCAAGAAATTGTTCTTCTTGATTGTATGCTCTGAAAATAATAAGAAATGAGCACAAAAATTTACGAGGCTCACTAAGACATTTGTTTGTAATGGCTACAAATGGAAATAAACTTATTTAAAATTTTGTTAAATTGGATTGATGATATATCTCTGTATTTTTTAAAGATAAAGGAAAGTTCTCAAAGATTTAAATAGTGTATATAATATTTGGAGCTTCCCTGGTGGAAGTGGTAAAGAACTCTTTAAAGTGATAAAGAATCCTCCTGCCAGTGCAGGAGACCTGGGTTTGATCCCTAGATCAGAAAGATCCCGTGGAGAAAGAATTGGCAACCACTCCTGTATTCTTGCTGGGATATCCCATGGACAGAGGAACCTGGCAGGCTACAGTCCGTGGGATCAAAAAGAATCCGACATGCTTAGCAGCTAAACAACAACAATACAATATTCAAATTTTGTGAAAGAATATATGAAATTTTATTATACAATGGCTTAGTGAGAAGACAAACTTGGGCATCAGTTAAGCATATAGAATATGGAAAACAGAACATAGGGACTCAACATCTGATAATTTTAGCCAACAAGCTAGAGAAGTCTCTTGAACAAATATACAGTATGTTAGACACAGCATTGTGTAATATTTGATACAAAGATATATAACAATAAAAGGGAAATATAGTATAAACACATGTATAGCATTTTTTTCTGAGCATATTTTGAGAAAAATGAAATTTCCTATTATGCTAAGTAGAGTATAATACAGTGAGTTATTTTTAAGTACTCCAACTACTTTTTACAGTGAAACAAAATTCCTAGCCAAAAATATGGAATAGCTTAGCTTTGGGTACATACTAGTTAATCTGATTTCATTTTAGATCTATTACTCAGACTCACCAGATTTTCCACTTTCATCACCAAGTAGCTGCTTAATTATTTCTGTTGGAATTGCTTCATAATGAACAGCTGTCCTCTCTCCCTCATTTATTTACTTTTTCAATCATTTATGTAAATCAGCATGAATTCAGAAAGTTTTTTTTTTAATCCTTTGGGTTACAACCTGATAATATCATTATTTATGTTATTGCTGAAATAAAATTCATCATAAGAAACACTGAAGAATTCAGGTCCTCTTTTATTTGGAGATTGATTAGATTTTACATTTCAGTGTCATGGAGGTATTTGCTTTTAGTCACCAACATTATAACAAGTAGAAGAATGGGAATGGATTGTATCTGTATACAGGAGAAATACAGACCTAACTTTAGTATGGGAAACCAGGAAAATGTCTTCTGTATTTTTTGAGAGACCTTGTTCAAAGCTTTAGAAATGAAAAGCAAAAAAGTTTCCCTAGTAGCAGCTCCACCAATAATGAGAAAACACTAATGATGGAGATAGGTGCGGGAGTCCAACATGCCCATCCCCTGGAGGACTTCCTCTGTGTCCCTGGAAGGCCACACCCTGCACTCTGAGCAGGTGCCTTCATGAAGCATGAAGCTAATGATGCTATTTCTCTACTCCCACAGCTCACCACAGCTCGCTCCTCTTGGAACTAGCCAATTTCACAACCTGAAAGCTCCAGGGCAATCTGGTTTTCAGGCAGAAAGGGGGCCCATCACTCGTAGGAAATTTCTCCTGGGGCACATCATATGGGTTCTCTCATTCTATCCTGTGATTGCTACCTTGTGCCCCTTCTCTAGACCTGTTTGGTCCCTTGCCTGTGCCATAGGCCTCCAAATCCTGCAGTGCTCATCATCAGATTTGGGGCCAAAACCACCTGTCACACCTCACACTTCTTGTCCATCTGTCCAACTAGAATGACATTACCTGACCAACAATCATCTAACTCTTAGACACACTCTGGAAACTTATCACTTGCTGGCTTCTCTGCTCACCTGTAATCTGGAATATGTCAGAGGACACTGGTTGGAAGCTCAGGCTCTGTGTCTGCTTAGAGTGTATAATTACTGGCTCTTCTCTCACTATTTTCTGACCTCAGGCAAGGAACTCAAACTTTATGTGCCCTTGTTTCCTTCTAAATAAAATAGAGGCAATAACAAGGATATTTAATGAGTTGCTACAAGGATTCAACACATGCAAAATGTCCCAAACAATGCTGGGGATGAGGGTGCTCTGTAGTGATTGTAGTATTGCCCCCTGATTGCCACCTGGTGGTTTAAGTTTTGTTGTGAGCTTCAAGGACAGCAGGAGTTACGATCAACCCTATCTCAGCTTGTTCCTGTCTTCTAATTTCAATTAGTGGTCACAATATGGACAGCACTTCAAGAAATGCCATTTTGAAAATGTTTTTTTTTTTTTACTTTACAATACTGTATTGGTTTTGCCATACATCAACATGAATCTGCCACAGATGTACACATGTCCCCATCCTGAACCCCCCTCCCACCTCCCTCCCCATACCATCCCTCTGGGTCATCCCAGTGCACCAGCCCTGAGCATCCTGTATCATGCTTTGAACCTGGACTGCCGATTCATTTCACATATGATAATTTACATGTTTCAATGCCATTCTCCCAAATCATCCCACCTTTGCCCTCTCCCACAGAGTCCAAAACACTGTTCAATACATCTGTGTCACTTTTGCTGTGTTATTTTTATCATTCACATCTCAAATTTTATGAAATTTTTCTTTTTTAAAATTAAAAAAAATTTTTGGCTGTTATGGCTCTTTGTTGTGGCACTCGGGTTCTCTAGTTGTGGTGCTTGGGCTCCAGAGTTTGTGGGCTCAGTATTTGCAGCCTGTGGGCTTCTCCAGTTACAGTGCACAGGCCAGGATCTTATCTCCTAAACCAGGAATCTAACTCTAGTTCTCAACCAGGAATCTAACTCTAGTTCCCTACATTGAAAGGCAGATTCTTAAACACTGAACCGCCAGGGAAGTCCCTGAAATTTGTTGAAATTATCAGAGGATTTCCTTCTGTGCTTTAAAATGTCTCATGAATCCTTTAAATGTTTATATTCCTTTTGACTCTTTCTCAGTGTTGATTATATTTCTGTATTTAGATTAAAAAATATAAAATGTTTTTATAATGTTCTAGTTTGTTTAACCATAAATTATATGTTGTTTTATAGATTATCATTCTGTTTTTTCTCCATGCAATGTCTATTTTTAAAAAATAAATATATATTGATAAAATAATGTCACGAACCATCAACGGTTTAAATTGATGTCTCTGTGTGTAATTATTTTTATACCATCTCCTCTCTAGATTCCTTAATATTGTGCTCAGAATCAAAATGACTCTCAATAAATGGCTATTTACCAAGTGAAAAAAATATGAGTTTATAACTTTTATTATAGTATTGACACTATTTTAAAAAGAATTCCTTTTAAAAAGGCTTTACATGTTAGGAAATGCAAAGAGCTATATTTAAAGAGTTTCTCAACCTCAAAAACTCATACACCAAGGGCAACTTTTTGACAAAAATCCCAGAGAAGGGCTTGTATCAGTGTGGTAGAGACATTTACTCCCACTAAAATCTGAAGAATCCCTATGGTTCTGGGACAATTTGCTGAGCACAAGCAAAGTAAAATCTGTTCATGTACATATGTGTGCAAAACATCTATTAGCTGTCTTTTGCATGATTCAGTTTTAGTTAATACTTGGGTAACATTCTTGTCAGTGCAAAAATAGCAGTTTTGAGGAGTTTGAGGTCGGCAGGGAAGAATTCCTTTTAAAAAGGCTTTACATGTTAGGAAATGCAAAGAGCTATATTTAAAGAGTTTGTCAACCTCAAAAACTCATACACCAAGGGCAACTTTTTGACAAAAATCCCAGAGAAGGGCTTGTATCAGTGTGGTAGAGACATTTACTCCCACTAAAATCTGAAGAATCCTATGGTTCTGGGACAATTTGCTGAGCACAAGCAAAGTAAAATCTGTTCATGTACATATGTGTGCAAAACATCTATTAGCTGTCTTTTGCATGATTCAGTTTTAGTTAATACTTGGGTAACATTCTTGTCAGTGCAAAAATAGCAGTTTTGAGGAGTTTGAGGTCGGCAGGGAAAGAACCATCTTTAACAGGAATACAAATGAACAGGAGAAATGGAGTGTGGGTGGTTCCCAAGTGATGAACTCAATCTTTATAAAGAGGCTTAGATTTGTCAAAAGATAATAGGTGCTGCTTTGTGCCTTATAATTGCTTCTTATGCAAAAATTTCAAAAGAATGATCATGTGAAAATGAAAGGTCCTTTATCATCTCAAAACATTGTTACTAAATGTTAGTAACTTATAAAAAGGTCCAGTTTCTTATTGCTTAAATATTTTTCTAAAAATCTCTCAGACAGAACTACTTTTTCTCATTTTATGTGGAATCTTAAAAATGATACAAATGAATCCATCTATGAAACAGAAAAAAATCAAGGACATAGAGAATGGACTGATGGTTGCCAAAAGGGAGGGATATGGGGGAAGGATGGATTGAGAGTTTGGAGTTAGCAGATGCAAGCTGTTACATATAGAATGAATAAGCAAGGTCTTACTGTATAGCACTTCAGTCAATCAATCATGTCCAACTCTTTGTGACTCCACGGACCGCAGCACACTAGGCTTCGCTGTCCATCACCAACTTCCAGAGCTTGCTCAAATTCAAGTCCATCAAGTTGGTGATGCTATCCAACCATCTCATCCTCTGTTGCCCTCTTCTCTTCTTGCCTTCAATCTTTCCAAGCATCAGACTCTTTTCCAATGAGTCAGTTCTTTGCATCAGATGGCCAAAGTACTGGAGCTTCAGCTTTAGCATCAGTCCTTCCACTGAATATTCAGGGCTGATTTCCTTTGGGATTGACTGGTTTCACCTCCTTGCTGTCCAAGGGACTCTAAAGAGTCTTCTCCAACACCACAGTTCAAAAGCACAATTCTTCAGCATTCAGCTTTCTTTGTAGTCCAACTCTCACATCCATACATGACTACTGGAAAAATCATAGCTTTGACTAGATGGACCTTTGTTGGCAAAGTAATGTCTCTGCTTTTTAATATGCTGTCTAGGTTGGTTATAACTTTTCTTCCAAGGAGCAAGCATCATTCAATTTCATGGCTGCAGTTACCATCTGCAGTGATTTTGGAGCTCAAAAAAATAGTCTGTTACTGTTTCCATTGTTTCCCCATCCATTTACCATAAAGTGATGGGACTAGATGCCAAGATCTTAGTTTTTTTGAACCTGAGTTTTAAGTCAGCTTTTTCACTCTTCTCTTTCATCAAGAGGTACTTTAGTTCCTCTTCACTTTCTGCCATAGGCTGGTGTCATCTGCATATCTGAGGTTATTGATATTTCTCCCAGCAATCTCGATTCCAACCTGTGCTTCATCCAGCCCAGCATTTCTCATGATGTATTCTGCATATAAGTTAAATAAGCAGGGTGACAATATATAGCCTTGACATACTCCCTTCCCAATTTGGAACCAGTCCATTGTGCCATGTCAATTTCTAATTGTTGCTTCTTTACCTGCAGACAGATTTCTCAGGAGGCAGGTCAGATGGTCTGGTATTCCCACCTCTTTAAGAATTTTCCAGTTTGTTGTGATCCACACAAAGGCTTTAGAGTGGACAATCAAGCAGATGTTTTTCTAGAATTCTCTTGCTTTTTCTATGACTCAACAGATTTTGGCAATTTGATCTCTGATTCCTCTGCCTTTTCTAAATCAAACTTGAAAATATGGAAGTTCTTGGTTCATGTAACTTTGAAGCCTCACTTGGAGAATTTTGAGCATTACCTTGCTAGTGTGTGAGAGATGACTACAATTATGTGGTAGTTTGAACATTCTTTGGCATTGCCTTTCTTTGGGATTGGAATAAAAACTGACCTTTTACATTTCTGTGGCCACTGATGAGTTTTCCAAATTTCATGGCATATTGAGTGCAGCATTTTAACAGCATATCTTTTAGAATTTTAACTGGCTCAGCTGGGGTTCCATCCTCTCCACTAGCTTTGTCTGTAGTGATGTTTTCTAAGCCCCACTTGACTTCACACTCCAGGATGTCTGGCTCTAGGTGAGTGATCATGCCATTGTGGTTATCTGGGTCATTAAGATCTTTTCTGTATAGTTCTTCTGTGTATTCTTGCCACCTCTTCTCAATATTTTCTGCGTCTGTTAGGTCCATACCATTTCTGTCCTTTATCTCTCCCTTAGTATCTCTAATTTTCTTGAAAAGATCTCTAGTCTTTCCCATTCTATTGTTTTCCTCTATTTCTTTGCATTGGTCACTGAGGAAGGTTTTCTTGGCTATGAATTTCTTTTCTTTTTTTTTTTTAACTGGGGAATTTTTTATAAATTAGTACAAAATGGGCAGTAAATATTATTAGTAATAATAAAAACCTCTATATATACCACTCATTGACACTTCTTATCTTTAAGAGGTTATCTTCTATTCAAAAGGATTTCTGCATGAAATAGAGGTACATTTTCTCCCCTTATAAAGAATCAAAAGTCCAACTCTTTATTAAAGAATTTGAACCTGATTAGGTAAATATTATAGGGCTAGCTTATAATAGAAACATACGCATTAATGCAAATACACTAATATGACCTAGTCATTGTGATTTTAGCTTGAAGTCAAGTCTTCACCAGGTGTTTTCCAGAGAGCTGTTTATTTCTTAGAAATTTGCTTTAAAGCCCCCCAGTTGATCTCCTCATTGTTCCTTGACTATCAAAAAGAGTTGTTAAGAATTTGGATCGTTTTTCCAAGAATTCCCCAGCAGTCAGGCCAAAATCACAGCATCCCTGCTCTGGAACTTTCACCAAAGAAATGTTGGAATTTCAGAGCAAGTATCTTCTTTAGACATCATCTTGACCAGCTCTTTTCACAGATCAGGGATTTAAGAAGTTAGAGAATGTGGCAAGATCACAGGGTTAGCCTTGCCATAAATGGATATGGGCTCTCAACTCTCTGTACAGTGATTTTGTTTTGATTTGCTTTTTAAAATCTACCCTATTATATGTCATCTCTCCAATATGGTAGAAGTAGAAAGAAGCAATCATTTTAACATGAGCTACATGCAACCAGTCCATTCTGAAGGAGATCAACCCTGGGATTTCTTTGGAAGGAATGATGCTGAAGCTGAAACTCCAGTACTTTGGCCACCTCATGCGAAGAGTTGACTCATTGGAAAAGACTTTGATGCTGGGAGGGATTGGGGGCAGAAGAAGCGGACGACACAGGATGAGATGGCTGAATGGCATCACTGACTTGATGGCCGTGAGTCTGAGTGGACTCCGGGAGTTGGTGATGGACAGGGGAGCCTAGCGTGCTGCAATTCATGGGGTCACAAAGAGTTGGAAACAACTGAGCGACTGAACTCACTGAACTGACATGCGACTTAGCTCACCTAAAATGACTCTGTACGAAATTATAGTTTCTTGAACAAATTGCTTGTTTTAACAAATTTTCACACCTTGCTACAGAATTAGCATGAACATTGTGGGTGAAATTTCTGACCATGATATGTGTGAATAGATTTCAAGCTACACAAATGGTCATAATGGGGTAAAAATTATTTTTATGATATACTTTTGACTGTCAGAAAGGGATGGTGGGATGGAAAAATTCGAAGTTGCACACAGGAAGTGCCCTTCAGTGCTGAGCCAAGAAGGTGAGCGAGCAGCACTTTCTGTGAGACCCTGGGTCCTCACTCCCCCATCCGGTCCTTAGATTCTAAACAGCGTCCTCTGCTGCCCTCTAGTGGTTCTGAGAGCCAGTAGCGAGGTTGCAACGGGAAATCTTAAGAGGTGAGCCGAGAATTGGTTCCTTTTTCCCCTTCAACAATCTGCACCCATTTATAATGGGTGTGTTTTCTTCACACACCACAGAGCAATTCTCAGAATCCAGCTGGATGTCCTACACTTCAACTCAGTTCTGACACCGTCGACCCAAAGATCACATCCATTTCCCCAGGTTAACGGCCCAGTCCTGCAAGAACATCCCCACTTTAGAGACCAAGGCAAAGTCACGCTGTCACGGGCGATTCTGACCAACTGGCTATAGGGCCAAGGTTTCCACACTCCCTATTTGGGTTTGATTATTCTGCTAGAGAGAAACAAACTCAGGGAACCATTTTACTAACTAGATGACTGGCTTATCATGAAAGGATGTGATTCAGAAACAGCCTGGTGGAAGAGACACAGAGCTTCATACCCACCAGAAATTCCCCTTGCCCACCAGCCCAAAAGCTCTCCAACCTTTGAGGTTTATGGAAGCTTCATCACAGAGGCCTGGCAAGGATTTAAGCTCCAAACCTGCTCCCCTCACAGGGACAGAGGAGCGTGGCAGGCTACAGTCTATGGGGTCACAAAAGAGTAGGACAAGACTTAGCGACTAAATGACAACCACCGTCTCCTCTCCCAGAAAATGGAGATCAGGGTGGGATTCCTAGTCGGCTCACCTGGCAACAATCACCTTCAGCCCTCACCCCACTGAAGTCCCAGAGTCACTTAATGTAACAATAGGTGCCTTTGTCATTTTTTATCACTTAGGAATTTCCTGTGGTTTTCAGAGATCTGAGGCAAAAATGAGGATAGGGACTAGGACCAATCATATAGAATGTTTATTTCAAATCGCAACGTCACACCCTTCAGTGACAAAGAAACAGAACACATCGTCTGGTGAATCATAGATGCAAATAAAAAGGAATAATGAATTGGTTCCAAAATGTATTTGTGTGCGCTTAGTCCATGGGGTCACAGTTGGACACAACTCAGCAACTGAACTGACTGAGTCACTCAGTCGTGTCCAACTCTTTGTGACCCAATGAACATTAACCCACCAGGCTCCTGTCCATGGAATTCTCCAGGCAAGAAGACTGCAGTGGGTTGCTGTTTTCTCCTCCACGGGATCTTCCTGATCCAGAGATGGAACCCAAGTCTCCTGCATCTCCTGCACTGGCAGGCAAATTCCTTACCATTGAGCCACCTGGTAAGCTCCCCTCAAAAAAACATAGACATATATCC